>MDKI01242229.1:0-21926 GCA_005239505.1 Nicotiana paniculata | reverse complement strand
GATTTATGGTAGATTGAGAGTTTATGATTGATTGAGACGATTAATTAAGCTATAAGAAGTATCTGAGAAAAAATTCACCAACGGGGGAAACCATTACGTTAGACCTTTAATATTATTGTTTACAGTAAATTGTTAGATTAATTACTAGTTGACTATTTTGTGAGTAGAATTAGTTAAAAAACACAACTTGATATTCAAAAGTCTTGAGAAACTTGATTAAACACCAGTTTAGTATTTCATAAAATCAATTGATACGTTCAATTCTCCGTGGGATCGACTTTGGGCTTAATACCCCAGATTTATATTTGCAACGCCCGTTTAGTCTTTATAGAAGACATAGTTGAGCGTGATCACCTATCATGCTCACGATCGGCCCTCTGGTTATGCTTACGCCCTCTACACCCTGAGCATATGCCTGAATACGAGAAATATCCATGTATGCCTGAAGTGAGACCGACATACAATCATTAAGCAAGTGCGGCTCTAACCCCATCACAAACTGGTGAACCCAAACCTCCATCTTAGATACAATAGTGGGAGCATACCTAGTGATAACAACACGATAGGGGTCAAAGAATTACTAATGAAAATCATGAAACGTGCGGAAACTAAAAGAAAATAAAGAAACAAAAAAAAGACGGAGAATTAAAGATAGATTGAATTCAAGAAACTCTTTCTTGAATTCAAGAAGTCTATTCTTGAAGTTGAATCCTAACAACAACAATTAGCTAACGAAGAACTAATCGCCTTTGGTAGAGATTTAAAAATAAGAGATAGATTGTGAAACCCGATCCTTTAGAATAACAAGAACAACATAATCCTAAACTTATCACCTTTCTTGAATACCTAGAAGTGGTCTAAGATTTCGAAAAAGTGTTTAATCTTACCACCTTAAGTTGAGTCGTGAAGGTTGAAGAAAAAATCCAAGGGTAGCCACACACAAGAGTGCAAGAAAAAATTGATATTTTCTATAATAATCCAAAACAAAGAAGACACCCTTTATATAGAGAGGGGGTCACGAAATTGTACCTAAAAATAAGGGAATAAAGTCCTAAACTACTTTGGACAACAAGTTCAACAACCTAAGGTAAAGGAAAATACTAGGAAGCAAAAATCAAGTCATTCTTGGAAAGTAATTCAAAAAATCTTAGTAAAAGGAAAACATAACCTTAACTAACTAGGAAAGCAACAAATATAGTCCCATAATATACGAAAATAAGTCCCAAACCAATCTTGGATAGAATCTTGAAAATCTTGAAGGAAATTTACAAGCAACTTGGCACCAACTTGCACTCAACATCTAGCACGACTATTGTACCCTTCTTGGACATCAAGTAAGTCCTTTTTATGCTATAAAAACTTGGTTTTATGTAGAACTTCATGGGATGCAAGTTTGGACACATTTTAGGTTCCAAATTGGTCCAACAGTGGTCTGATTTGGACCTTCTATAGAGGATGTTTCTTGGGATCTAATCCACCTCTTCTTGGACATGAATTTGGGACATAAAATAATTATAACACCTATATAACTCATATCCTTTATTCTTATGCTCTTCCTCCCAACTAACAACTTCTTGGATCGCTCCTGCAATCCCATTACCTTATTTTGCAACTTTTTAGCTTGAGATATTGTTAAAGGCCTTCTTTGAGATTCCAAAGCTTCATCCTTGTCCTTCAATAGATTTGAGCTTCCTAGGATGCTATCACCTAGCCAACGAATCAAACTGAAGAATGTACTCCCGAACACTCATGTTACCTAGCCGAGGGGTCAAGAACTTATCAACTCTGGCCCGCCTAAGCTCTAGTGGCAGATAATGACGAAGAAAAGCTTCTGTAAACTCCTGCCATATTGTTGGAGGGGCATCCTCACCTATGGACGATTCCCAAGACTCGTACCAATTTACTACAACATCTTGGAGTCTATAGGAAGCTAGCTCAACTGACTCAGTCACAGTGGCCTTCGTTACCCTCAAAGTCCTTTGCATTCTATCGATAAATACCTGAGGGTCATCATTTGGATCTGCCCCAGTGAATACCGGAGGGTCCAAATTAATGAAATCATGAACCCTCGCACTGTTATCTACATGACCAATAACTACTTCCTGACGCCGAGCCTTTGCGGCTACTAATCAAGTTAACAGCTGAATAACATCTCTCATCTCCTGACGCGGTGCATCTGGCTGAGGGGTTGAACGTACAGGGGTGGGTGCTAGAGATGGTGCCCCTCGGAGCTCTTCTAGTGAGGGCAGGGTATGTGAAGTCTGAGATGGAACCTCACTATGAGACTCTCCCCGAGCCCTGGTAAATTCTTATATCGCACGATCTAAGATAATAAGAGAGGATAATATCATATATGTCCTGTAGCCTCTACCTATAAAAAAGACTTTAATAGACACGATCTACAAACAACCCTAGGACAGAACTGCTTTGATACCACTTTTGTCACGACCCAAACCGATGGGTCGCGACGAGTGCCCGAGTCCTACCTGTCGAACACCCCTGAGCATGCGTCTAAGATATAAACATGAATAACATCTACTGGATTACGAGAATAACAAACATGAGTGAAACCTGCCCAAAAGGCATATGTACATATACGTGTGGAATACGTAGGGCGATCCGACAAGGCTACTATAGACACTACAGATCCAAAACTGGAAGCCGGCAAGGCCACATACTATCCAACTGTACATACTGTCTATAGACCTCTAATAGAATATACAACTGTAAAAGGACGGGACTGAGCCACGTCATACCCATATATGTATACAAGCATATCGTACCAAAATCAAAAGCAGCTCCGAATGAAATGGAGCATGCCAACTCTCGTTGATCAAGGACCGTAAGCTAGTCTACCTGCATATGCAGGCATGAAATGCAAGGCCCAAGGAATAGGGCATCAGTACGAATAATGTACTAAGTATGTAAGGCATAAAAATCAGTACATAAAAGACATAGATGAAACATGGAATGAAGAATTCCGCATGTAAGTCTAAATAGCTTTGTAAATCCTAAAACATTTATAATGTCATGCACGTGTGTATGAATGTCATGTCGTGCATCGGCACATGTGTTTATAACATCATCAAGCCTCTAGGGCATCCCATCACATCATCTCGGCTACTGTGGGCAAAATTATCAATATATACCAGCTGATCAAGTGGTGGTGCGTATATAACGCCGTTACCTTTTCCTATATCCCATATACATATATACACATATATAACGCCGTAACCTTTTTTCATATCCCATATACATATATACGCGTATATAACGCCATCTAGTCATGGCTCAATGTACATGTATAAAAGAATGAACTGCATAAGAAATATATTAATAAGATTTTCTCGGAATGTTATAAGATTATTATACCTTTCGTCTAACTTTATCAACTACGTATTTTTTTGAGATCCGTGAACAGAAGATATAATGATAATTCACATGGGAAATCAAGAACATATGCATCCTTAGTCTATGAATAGAGTCATTTACGAAAGTTGTGCATTTGCTCGTTTCGTTTGTATCGTGGATCATGCCAAAAAGAAAGAAGGGGTAGCCTTAACATACCTGAACCAATTCTCTTGAGAAAGATTACACCATACTCCCTTATAATTGCAAAATCTCACGTTTCGAATTGTCGAAGAACCTATGAAATCTTACGCCTTGAATTGTTGAAGAATCTATGGAAATCTCATGTTGCTTTAATGAAGTTATCTTGCTGAAGCCTTTTTGGATATATACACCTTTTTTTTTGAATTAGAGAATGAATCTTAGTCTTGGTGGTGTGGGCCCCACTATTCAAGACTAAATGTGACACCTTTCACTCTTTATTAAGAGTCATTAGATGGGAAGGGGGTTGCTTCCACGTTTTGGGGTATTAAGTCATCCATAATCTTTGATTACCCAAAGATTTTAAATAATCACCTACTAAAAATTATTAATTATTCAATTATCCACGTAATTAAGAATTATCTCAAATTACTTAAAATACTACTCATTTAACACACTTTATGTACTCTACTATCATGGTCATGAGGTACCTTGGATGACACTAGTCTATAAACACCGGGTATTATGGCTCGAATCGTATTATATCCCACACTGACCACCTTCAACGGAACTCATTTCTTTGATTCATTTACCCTTTAACCTTCGCGACACTTATTTATCGCTTGTTATAAATGGCATAAATGCTTATAACCTCAAGATAATCTCATCCCCGAGTCTACGTCGATTAACTTATGACGGAACTTTTACGTACGAAATGCGCGATACAATATCTCATTTCCGAGCTTTCATCAATTTACTTATGGCATACTTTCACGTATGAAAACATGGGATGTAACATCATTCCCCCCTTTGAAATATTCATCCTCGAATGTTGACTAATGCACTCATCATTTTCATAACTTATGTCTTTCCAATACTTTAGTATTCTCCTTGCTACCTAGGAAACTATTATGTGAATAATTTCAAAGGCCCTGGAATTTCCCCCCTTTAGGCCTCTTTCTCACACCACGACTTGTGATCAGAATCCTTCCAATCTCGTAACTGTTACTACAATTTATCATGCAACCCGTACGACTCTGACTTTGTAAGTGCGCCTATGCGACTCTTCTCTCTTTTGTCCTCCAGCCTTTAGCCAATCTCTACGCCTCACTTTGTAAACATATACAAAGCTTGATAAGATTCCCCTTTGGGCATCTATGGTTATACCGATGTTCTTCACTCGCTACTTTGTTGAACTCACAAATATTGCTATATCTTATTTCGTAGATCCATTTATCTATCCGTATGAGTTTACTGCACCTAGGTAGGTCATACTATACCATAACTCTTACTTTTATTTATCATTAATAAGGTTACTCTTGTTGCTTATCCTATAGGTATATATCTAAGTTCTTTAACGCTTCTTCATTACTGATCATCTTAAGACTGATGGCCTAATCTCATCTCATACGTGACTTTTGTCCATCCATTGTTTATTCACCCCAATATTGATTTACGATCTACCAATGATAACTTGAAACTTCTTATGTTATCACTAGGGACCACGTTGCAGCGAGGAACATTTGAAGTGATTTTCCTGATCCACCTGGGGGCGATATCATACTATAGTTCCAAAATCGTTTTTCATAGCATCCCAATGTGATTGATCTTACATGGGTATTTTAATCCGCTATAATTCATGAAATCATTACTCAATCGAAGGACCAAATGTCATTCTTCATCTATCACAATTATACACTCATTCTATGATAACAACATGATAGGGGTCCAAGAATTACTAAAGAAAAAATCAAGAAACGTGCGGAAGCTAAAAGAAAATAAAGAAACAAAAAAAAGACGGAAAAGTAAAGATAGATTGAATTCAAGAAAGAGTTTCTTGAATTCAAAAAGTCTATTCTTGAAGTTGAATCCTAACAACAACAATTAGCTAACAAAGAACTAATCGCCTTTGGTAGAGAATTAAAAACAAGAAATAGATTGTGAAACCCGACCCTTTAGAATAACAAGAACAACAATAAGCCTAAACTTATCACCTTTCTTGAATACATAGAAGTGATCTAAGATTTCGAAAAAGGTTTAATCTTACCACCTTAAATTGAGTCCTGAAGGTTGAAGAATAAATCCAAGAGTAGCCACACACAAGAGTGCAAGAAAAATCTCACAATTTTTATTGATAATAATCTATGTCTAAAAGCTAGAAGATACCCCTTTATATAGGGAGGGGTCACGAAATTGTACCTAAAAGATAAGAAAATAAATTCCTAAACTACTTTGGACAACAAGTCTAACTACCTTAGGAAAAGGAAAGTACTAGGAACCAAAAACCAAGTCATTCTTGGAAAGTACTTCCAACAATCTTAGGAAAAGGAAAACATAACCTTAACTAACTAGTAAAGACATAAATATAGTCCCCTAATATATGAAAATATGTCCCAAACCAATCTTGGATAGAATCATGAAAATCTGGAAATCTTGAAGGAAATTTGCAAGCAACTAGGAACCAACTTGCACTCAACATGTAGCACGATCATTGTACCCTTCTTGGACATCATGTAAGTCCTCTTTATGCTATAAAAACATGGCTTTATGTAGGACTTCATAGGCTGCATGTTTGGACACATTTTAGGTGCCAAATTGGTCCAACGGTGGCCTGATTTGGACCTTCTTCAGAGGATGTTTATTTGGATCTAATCTACCTCTTCTTGGACATGAATTTGGGACATAAAATAATTATAACACATATATTATAACTCATATCCTTTCCTTAAGCTCTTCCTCCCAATTAACAACTTCTTTACTTGCACTTGATGTCTAATTACCTTGTTTGGCAACACTTTAGCTTGACATCTTGTTAAAGGCCCAATTTGAGATTTCAAAGCTTCATTCTTGTCCTTGAATAGATTTGAGCTTCCTAGGATGCTATCAGAAGGGCTCATATCTTTAAATAATGCCACCTTGCAAAGTGATTTAAGAGTCACTTAATGGCTCATATGTGGCTGCCACGTTGGGCTATCAAGCCTTATCCAGTAATTCCCCCATTTCCATAATTAACTTATAATCCCTCACTAAATCAATAATTAACGAATTACCCACATAATTAAGAATTATCTCAAATTACTTAAAATACTACTCACTTTTAACACAGTTTATACATCTTGTTATCATGGTCATGTGGTACCTTGTATGGTATTAGTTGATAAATACGAGGTATTATAGCTTGGACCGTATTTTATCCCAAATTACCAAACTTCGATGAGTCTCATTTCCTTCGATTCACTTACCCTCTCACCTTCACAAATTTACTTATCACTTGTTTGAAATAGGGTAACACTTATAATCTCAAAATAATCTCATTCCCGAGCTTTCATCAATTTATTTATGGCGTATTTTCACGTACGAAAATATGTGGTGTAAAATCATTCCCCCGCTTTGGAACATTCGCCCTAGAATGTTGACTGATGCACTTATCATTTTCATAACCTATGTCTTTTGAATACCTTAGTACTCTTCTTGCCATCTCGGCAACTATTCTATGAATAAATCCAAAGGGCAGGGGCATTCCTCATTTAGGCCTCTTTCTCACACCACAACTCGTGGTCGGAATCCTTCCAATCTCGAGACTGTTGCTACCTTCTATCATACGACTCTGACCTTGGTAGTGCGCCTATGCGAATCTTATCTCCTTTTTCCTCCAGCTTTTAGCCAATCTCTAGGCCTCACTTTGTAAACATATACAAAGCTTGATAAGAAGTTGGTACTTTGTTGAACTTACGGATATTGCTATATCTTATCTTATTTTATAGACTCGGTGTAAAGACCCGTAACATTTTCTTGTTTAAAAAAATAATGCCGAACAAGTTCCCGAGTTGTTTTATTATGGGAATCTCTGAAACGGACCTAAATTTAGTAAAAAGTACCCCGAGACTTAAAGAATAAAATTTTCCAGAAAGTAGGTGTTATGCGATGCACTATGCGGTCGCATAACATGTATGCGGACCACATAATGGTCGCATACACGGGCAGATCACTGCCCCACTTGAGGTCAACTATGCGGTCCAATATGCGATCGCATTTCAACTCTGTGGACCGCATAACTGTCGCATTGTTGCCTTTGGTTTTGGGAGGGAAGTTATACGATGCATTATGCGATCGCATAACGTGTATGCGCACCGAACAATGGTCGCATACCTGGGCAGTGTGTTTCAAATTTTTGCCCATCTTGAGGGCCATTATGCGGCCGGTTCTGTGGACCGCATGTCAGGAATGAGATCGCATTCCTGACCGCATTCTTGTGTCGGGCTTCTATTTTTCTAATTTTAACATCCGACCCTAGTTCATTAAAAACACCCCTCCCCTTCATTTTTAACAATTTTTCTGAGATATTAGAGAGAGGAAAGAGTGGGTTCTAGAGAGAGAAAGTCCTAACTTCATCAAATTGGTCTTACTTCACCACTCAAGCTTGGAACTAATCAAGTAGAACGCAAATTTCTTCACTCTAAGAGGTAAGCTTCCACCCCATTAACCCTAAATTTCCAGATTTTGTTAAAATGAAACATGGGTAGGATAGTTCATAAAGTCGGGGTTAAGAACCTTGCATGCATGTACCCAATATACCATAATCTAGTTAAGGAAAATAGGTTGGGGTAATCATTCACTAAAGAAGGGTTATTTAATCTAAAAAGAACACCTAGTGTTTGATAGAAAGCTCAAATGAGTTCAAGAAATGTTCATGATTCCTAATTCTAACTTTAAATGTGCCACATTATGAATTAGATTGAAGGTGCTAGAAGGCCCAGTGATTTGAGATAGAAATTAAGAAAATCCCGATTCGAGGTATGTATGGCTAACTTTAACCTTCGTAGAATCCTCTTGTTGGGTCCGAGTATTTGGTATGTGTACCTTGTTTGGAAATATGTGAATCGATTGTTCGGACGTGTCGAGGCGTGAGATTCTATTCTCCGATTTTCCTGGTTGATTGTCATGCTAATGTGCTGTATGAAGTTGTGAAAGGTGTTTGATGTGTAATGAATGAAATATTGATAATGTGCTCAAATGTGGGAATGTGTAAAATAGTTGAAAGCCATACGTGGAAAGAAATGAAAAAGAGTATTGTGAAACAATGTAACTGAATTGAGCGATTGTGGCAACACCGTGTTCATGAAATTACTACTTAATGAGAGTTATGGTGCATTGGGCCCAAATACATAAATCTTTGATATGAACTTGTATTCCTTGAAGTGATGATTCTTGTGATGTAATTGTTTGTGGGTGTTATGAAATATGATTGTCAGGTGGGATCGGGTTGCACGCCGCAACACAAAGTAATAAGCTTGATAAGGTGTGAGGCAATAAGGGTGGCCGAGGTAATAAGGATTAAATGTGATCGTTATCACTACAGAAATGAAAATCTATGAGCTCTTGAATATGATGATGTTGAAAGGGAAAAAAGGAGATATTGTGCATATTGTTTGATTTTGGTTGTTTCCTTCCTCGTGCATTGATTAATTGGTTCTATTGCCGCTCCCGAATTGTGTATTTGCTTGATTGTACTTGGGATAAAGTTTTTTTATACATACTAGTACTATTCCACAGTACTAACGTCCCTTTTGCCGGGGGCGCTGCATCTTTTATATGGATGTAGGTGGGTCCATAGAAAGTTGCTCAGCTCGTCGTTAGTGGTGCCTTCTCTTCACCCTTTTCAGCTGTACTGGTGAGCCCCATTTCCTCTCAGGGCCATGTGTAGTTCATGCCTTCTCCTTTTTGAGTGTATTATGTACTGTAATGTATAGCCGGGGACTTGTTGCCGGCAAGTATTGTATAAGCTCCTAGTACTCTTAGAGGCTTCGTAGACACAATGTGGGTAGTGTACATATGTATTTTGGGTAAGTAATGGTACGGTTCAGAATCGTGATCCACGTTGGTAAATGTTGTATGTATTTGGTATCATATGTGGGTAATGATAAAAAGTAGAAACGAATTCAAGTTGTAAGTTTATGCTTAAGTTATAAATGGCTATTTCATATGAATAACGTATATTTAAATCACGGGGTAACGCGTGGGATAGGAAAGGAAAATCAGGTTCGCTTGACTATGGGTCACCCAGTCGAGTGCCGGTCGTGTCCCTTGAATTTGGGGCGTGACAAACTTGGTATCAGAGCCTAAGGTTTTAAAAGTGTCCTAGGATGTCTCGGAGCCGTGTCTAGTAGAGCCTTTCTTATCGGTGTGTTGTCGACCACTTCTATAATTAGGGGGCTACATGGACATTTAGGAAAACACCCTTTCATTGTTATTCTGTATCGTGTGGTGAAGTGGAAAGTGAAAATATTCTTGTCTAACTCGTACTCTGTTCCAAAATTTTCAGTGATGGCACGGAAGAAGAGAGCTCGACTTGGCCTAGAGGCCAATGCCGCCCCAAGTGTGGCCGTGAATTCTGTACCCGATGGTGCGGGTGAGAGCGAATCCCCGACCTTGAATCCATCTGGCCTATCTATTCCAGATCAGAGTGTTCCTATTCCTGCTGCAGCGAAGGGTGTTACAATTCCTCTCGTCGATATTCCTGATCCTTATTCGGTTCCAGCTCCAGGTCCCGGTACTTCCGATGGGGACCTCAGGGGAGCTATTCATATGTTGACCCTGTTAGTGGCCGCTCAGGCCCAAAGATCTCATGTTGCCCCTGCGTCCTCTAGCGGACAGGGAGATTCCGCCGGTTCCAGAGTCAATCAGTTTCTGTGGTTGGCCCCTCCAGAGTTCTCAGGTATTGATCCAGAGGCCGATCCGCAGGACTTTTTAGATGAAATGTACAAGACGCTTCGGGTTATGAAGGCTACAGAGACAGAGGGGGTTGACTTTTTAGATGAAATGTACAAGACGCTTCGGGTTAGCATCTAACAGGTTGAGGGGAGCAGCGTATTCCTGGTTCGAGATGTAGGAGGATTCCCGTGGGGAGGAAAGTCCTCCGGCGAGATGGGATGAGTTCGTTGATGCTTTTATGGATCATTTCTTGCATGCCGAGACTATGGAAGCCCGTGCCATGGAGTTTGATGTTCTCAAGAAGGGTAATATGAGTGTGTAGGAGTACCACATGGAGTTTGTGAGGTTGTCCAAGTACGCCCCTCAGTTGGTATAGACTATGGATGCCAGAGTTCGACGATTTGTTCAGGGCCTCAGTCCCTTGGTTGTGAATGAAGCTGCTACAACTACCTTGCACTCAGAAATGAATTATGGTAAGATAGTGGGACTCGCCCAGGCCACGGAGGCTAGAAAATTGAAGATAAGGTCAGAGACGGAGAGTATCAGCAGGACCCGGCCAGCGGGCCACTCGGGGAGTTCAGTTGGAGGAGGGAGACCAGTTCAGGGGAGAGGACCAGCAGGGCCATCCCAGTATTATGCTTAGTCCTCATCTAGTGCACCGCCATCACTGCACCGTTATCAGCAGAGCAGTCGCTCGGGACCAGGATCAGACAGTAGGAGACCCCATCAGTCCGGTCGTTCAGGAGGGAGGTTCCAGCAGTAGAGGAGGGCTCTGTCCCCTAAGTGTGGGAGGTTCCATACTGAGCCTTGTTACCTGGATATCCCGGTATGCTAGGGGTGTGGGGTGAGAGGTCATATTCGGCGGGATTGCCGTGCGCCCAGTCAGGGCATGGGTAGTGGTTTTGCTCAGACGTCCGGTTCTTCAGTCGCCGCATCTTCAGTACGTCCTGCAACTCCAGCAGGGCGTGGTGTAGTTAGAGGTGGAGCTCGTGGTAGAGGTGGACCCAGACGGTTCTATGCTTTGAGTGATCTCCAGAGTGCGGAGGCTTCCCCAGATGTTGTTACAAGTATTCTGGCTGTTCAAGCCCTTGATTGTTATGCTCTTATTGATCTGGGGTCCTCCTTGTCCTATGTTACCCCATTTATTGCTTCAAGTTTTGGGATTGAACCCGAACAACTTATGAGCCGTTCTCTGTGTCGACTCCGGTTGGTGATTCGGCCAAACACCAATTCCAAAAAGCCATGACAAAAACAAGAAGTGATTTCTAGACCTCAAGAAGACAAGGTGAAAGGTAAAATTGATGAGAAAGGGGGAGGTAAAGCTTTCCATTCTAGATCCTCTAAACCTTCTAGTTCTATTCAATGTCACAAATGTCATGGAAGAGCTCATATGATGCATGAATGTCCAAATAGAAGAAATATTCTTTTGAGAGAAGATGGATGATATGAGAGTGAAAAAAGTGAGGAAGAAGAGAGAGAAGTAAGTGAAGATGATGTAGAACTTCCTAATGATAGTGTGGTTGGTGTAGTTAGGAGGACTATAGATGGAGAATATGAGGGAGAAAAAAATGAGGAAGAGGAAGAAGAGGAAGGTGTGAGTGAAGATGATGTATAGTTGCCTTTTAATGATGGTTTGGTTGGGGTAGTTAGGAGGATTATGACTATTAATTTAGGAATCAATAGTGAAGAACAAATGGAGAATATATTTCATTCTAGGTGTGGAATAAAGGGAAATACTTGTTCTATGATTATTGATAGTGGTAGTTGTGCTAATGTTGTGAGTTCCCACTTGGTGAACACGTTAGATCTTGCATGCATGAAACACCCTAAGCCCTATAGACTCAATGGTTGAATGATAGTGGTGAACTGAAAGTCAACAAACAATGCATGATTTCCTTCAATGTTGGTAGGTGTGTGGATGATGTTCTTTGTGATGTGGTCCCTATGCAAGCTTGTCACATCTTGTTAGGTCATCCGTGGCAATATGATAGGAATGCTTTTCATGATGGAAGAAAGAATAAATATTCTCTTGATCTTAATGGCAAGACTACTCTTGCACCTTTAAGTCCTTCTCAAGTATTTGAGAATCAAAAGAGATTGAGGGAAGTAACGGGAAAAAAAGGGGAGAAAAAATATGAGTTTGGGTGAAAAGAAAAGAAAGAAGGCCAAGAGCTAGAAAAAAAAAAGAGATGGACAAGAGAGAGATAGAGAGAGCAGCAACTTGAGCAAAGTGATAAAAGAAGGTCTGTGTGATAAAAAGGGAAGTTGTGGTGAGCGGAAAGAGGCAAAGAAAAAGAAAAATGAGAGTTTGTACATAAAATCCAAAGAGTGTTTGAACGCAAGAAAAGAGGGGCTGCCCATTATACTACTTACTTACAAAGAAGTTTTGATTAATTCTGAACTACTAACTTCTTCTTTGCCAAGTAATGTTCTTCTCTTTTGCAGGATTTTGATGATATCTTCCCTGAGGATGATATCCCTAAAGGTCTACCACCTTTTCGTGGCATTGAGCACCAAATTGACTTTGTGCTTGGAGCACAGATTCCAAATAGGCCTGCTTATAGAAGTAATCCAGAAGAGACAAAAGAGCTTCAAAGGCAAGTTGAGGAGTTGCTTGAGAAAAGTTTTGTGAGAGAGAGAATGAGCCCTTGCTCTGTTCCCGTCCTATTGGTACCCAAAAAATATGAAACTTGGAGGATGTGCATGGATTGTAGAGCAATCAACAAGATAACGGTAAAGTATCACCATCATATCCCTCGTCTTGATGACATGTTAGATCAATTGCATGGATCCAAAATCTTTTCTAAAATTGATCTAAAAAGTGGTTACCATCAGATTCGAATGAATCCTGGAGATGAATGGAAAACTGCTTTTAAGACCAAATATGGGCTTTATGAGTGGTTAGTTATGCCTTTTGGCTTGACTAATGCACCTAGCACTTTCATGAGATTGATGAATCATGTTTTTAAGGATTTTCATAGGAAATTTGTGGTGGTTTATTTTGATGATATCTTGATTTATTCTAAAAATCTTGATGAGCATGTGGAACACTTAAAAAAAGTTTTTTAAGTTCTTACAAAGCAAACATTGTTTGCTAATATTAAGAAGTTTACTTTTTGTGTGGATCGTGTCATATTTTTGGATTTTGTAGTTAGTTATAAGGGAGTTGAAGTTGATGAGGATAAAATCAAGGCAATCAAAGAATGGCCTAAACCTAACAGTGTAACTGATGTTAGGAGTTTTCATGGGCTTGCTAGTTTTTATAGGAGATTCGTTAGAGATTTTAGCACCATTGATGCTCCTTTAACCGAAGTCATTAAGAAGGATAAGGTTTTTTCATGGGGAAAGAACAAGATGATGCTTTTAACTTGTTGAAAGAAAAATTGTGTTCTGCTCCTCTTTTGTAATTACCTGATTTTTCTAAGTCTTTTGAGGTTGAATGTGATGCCTCTTTTAATGCAAGACTCGAGGCCCATTGCATACTTTAGTGAAAAACTGAGTGGAGCTACATTGAACTATTCAACTTATGACAAAGAGCTATATGCTTTGGTAAGGGATTTAGCTACATGGCTGCATTATTTGTGGCCAAGAGAGTTTGTGGTGAAGATTGATCATGAATCCTTGAGATATTTGAAGAGCCAAGGTAAGCTTAATCGTCGCCATGCAAAATGGGTTGAATTCATTGAAGTATTCCCATATGTGATTGCATACAAGCAAGAAAAAGAGAATGTGGTTGCTGATGCACTTTCAAGAAGTCTCGGTTTCTTCTCTTACTTCTAAATTGATGGGTTTTGATAAAATCAAGGGACTTTATTCTAATGATTCTGATTTTGGCAAGGCTTTTGCAGAATGTAAGTTGGGTCCTTTTGAGAGGTTCAATCTTCAATATGGGTTCCGAGTGCACCATCTGGGTGTCTCACAAGAAGATCTATTAGCACCTTTCTTATTTCCTTTGAAAATGTCAACTAACACAAACAATCCATTCACCATTTTGGGTTACTCTAACCCCAGCTGGATCCTGATATCATGTCCTGTCTTAAACCATATCTGCTAGCTCCCATGCATAACTAAGATCGGTGTCGCCAATTGTACATACCTTTGTTACTGTCAGGGGTAACTCAAAATGCTTATGATCACTTCACTAACTTGGCACCTCGTTCCCTTCTTCACCTTGCTTCTTTTACTTGTTGAAACTTGTATCTATCTTTTGAATCTCTTATTGCTTTTCACCATATGGGTGAATAGATATTCTTGCCTTAAGGCTCCTTATCAAGAAGCTTATACACACATGATCTACTGAAGACCTTACATTTATTCATCATAAGCATGATGCAAAAATCGAGTTCCTCTGACTAAACTCTTCCATGGCCATATCTCTTACCAACCGTCTTTCTAGATGTAGAGATCGTCGTATTATGAATAAGCTAGAGTTTAGGAAATTGAGTTCTTACAACTGAGCTCTACCACACAATCTAGAGTAAGAAGAAAGAGTTACAGTCCTAAATGCCCTGTAGCCTCCTACTTATAAGTGTGGTGCACAACACATCCATAAACAAGACTCTACTAGACACGACTTGTGGACTCCCTAAGACATAACTGCTCTGATACCACTTTTGTCACGACCCAAATCGAAGGGTCACGATGGGCACCCGGTGCCTTACTCAACCGAGTACCAACATAACATATCTTTCTAATTTTACTATCATTTGTAGCTGGGCCAACATGGTCACAATCGTAATATATAACTATAATTGGGAAAGCACTGTATCAATGAACCATATTTATTAAGACATGAATACATATGGATCGTCAAGGTCTCTGACATACTGTACAAAACTAACCTCTGTCTACAAAGTTTGACATCAAATGGGACAGGGTACCAGCCTACCCATAAGTATGTAGCAAAATTCTGACACGATGACTCATAGACTCGGGTGCACACCGAATGAGGTGGAGTCTTATCGATCCTTCGATGAATGCTAACCTCATCTACTATGAGTAATCGTCAAACTGATTGTCTATACCTGCAGACATAAATGCAGAGTCCCCAACAAAAGGACGTCAATGCGAATAATGTACCGAGTATGTAAGGCACATAATTAAGTATATAAAAGACATGGAAGAAACATGGAGTAAATGACTCAACTCGTAAGTCTGGATAACTCTGTATATCATGAAATACTTATAGTGTCTTGCATAGGTACATGTGTTCATAACATCATCAAGCCTCTGAGGGCATCCCATCATATCATCTCGGACACTGTGGGCAAAATCGTCAACGTATACTAGCTGATCAGGTGGTGGTGCGTATATAACGCCGTAACCTTTTCCCATATCCCATATACATATTGATAACAACACGATATGGGTCCACAAATTACTAAAGAAAATCAAGAAACGTGCGGAAGCTAAAAGAAAATAAAGATACAAAAAAAGACGCAAAATTGAAGATAGATTGAATTCAAGAAAAGAAGCCTATTCTTGAAGTTGAACCCTAACCACAACAATTAGCTAACGAAGAACTAATCACCTTTGGTAGAGACTTAAAAACAAGAGATAGATTGTGAAACCCCACCCTTTAGAATAACAAGAACAACGATAAGCCTAAACTTATCACCTTTTTTGAATACCTAGAAGTGATCTAAGATTTCGAAAATGGTTTGTTTAATCTTACCACCTTAAGTTGAGTCTTGAAGGTTGAAAAATAAATCCAAGAGTAGCCATACACAAGAGTGCAAGAAAAATCTCACAATTTTTATTGATATTATCTATCTATAATAATCTATGTTTAAAATAAATAAGATATCCCTTATATAGGGTAGGAGGGGGTCGCGAAATTAAGGCAAAAAAAATAAGGAAATAAAGTCTAAACTACTTTGGACAACAAGTCCAACTACCTTAGGCAAAGGAAAATACTAGGAAGCAAATACCAAGTCATTCTTGGAAAGTAATTCCAACAATCTTAGAAGAAGGAAACCATAATCTTAACTAACTAGGAAAGCAATAAATATAGTCCCCTAATATATGGAAATAAGTCCCAAACCAATTTTGGATAGAATCTTTGAAATCTTGAAGGAAATTTGCAAGCAACTTGACACCAACTTGGACTCAACATCTATCACGACTATTGTACCCTTCTTGGACGTCAAGTACGTATTTTTTATGCTATAAAACGTGGATTAATGTAGGACTTCATGGGCTGCAAGTTTGGACACATTTTAGGTACCAAATTGGTTTAATAGTGGCCTGATTTGGATCTTCTTCATAGGATGTTTCTTGGGATCTAATCCACCTCTTCTTGGACATAAAATTGGGCCAAAAAAATAGTTATAAACCTAGATAACTCATATCCTTTATCCATAAGCTCTTCCTCCCAACTGACAACTTCTTTGATCGCTCCTGAAGTCCATGACCTTGTTTTGCAACTTTTTAGCTTGACATCTTGTTAAAGGCCCTCTTTGAGATTCCAAAGCTTCATCCTTGTCCTTGAATAGATTTGAGCTTCCTAGGATGCTATCCTTGAATTTCGACCTTGCAATAAAGTGAAGGCAGGCACTAGTAAATGGCACTCGCTAATCTTAGAAAATAGTAAGAATAATACAAGATAGTGACCATGTGTCCACTTAACCCAATTAAACCTAATAGCTATAAATACTTATTTATAAAGAATATGGACATCATCATCCCAATTAATTTATGCATACTTAGATTTGTCCCATAAAACCCTCTCTTAAGGTGGTCCAAAAATGTGCATGACAATGAAATTACGAAAAATTGATCACGCATCCATTTAAAACAAGTATCTCTACCACATGTGTCAAATAAGACACTTTTATGATATAGCCAAGTATCAATTATAAATCCTATGGATTCTTCTACATGTAATTTATTCAAAGAAGCACATAAATTCTCAGAAAGGTCAGAAGAACCCATAAATTCCAAAATAAAAATTTCAATACATTCAAGCTCATGATTATAACTTTCCCCAATAATATTTGCAACATCTATGGATTCTACATAATTGCTCAAACCCGTCACAGAAAGAGTCATAGATAGGTTCATTCAAAGTGATTTAAGAGTCACTTAATGGCTCATATGTGGCTGTATGGACTATTCACAACCTTCTGCATTTGACTACATCGTATGTTGTTCACCTTTACCTACTTTCCTTAAAATCTCACATGACATCTTCTATCCTTTTCAGGACCTCCCTTCCACACAGGTATAATTCACATCCACAACTTGAAGTTCTATTGTAATACTTGCACCTCTGGCGCATCCACAATCCAGTGAGAGATTCATACTGACTTCTTAGGAGGCTGGTACTCTTCTAACGGCTTTATCGTAGAGCCGTTATAGAATATGGCTACTGTACTATCTCTTTTTTACCCATGATATTTAAGAGTGATCCTGCAATGTTCTAAATCACGAGGTCTATAATTTTCTTGGTCCAATAAGCAGACTCCTTATCTATTCTCATCACCTTCTCAGTCGCCCTTTTTTATCCTTACTCCTATCTTCCTAAAACCTTGTCGCTTTACCATACAAAGCTTGCGACCTACACATATCTATTTATACTATTCGCAACCTTCCTTCAACTTGCTTGCACCATAGATTCCTTGTATTATTCTGGAACATCAAGAGAGATATCACATCATTTCTAACCTCCTTTACTCTCTTAATTAGACCTCTCGATACCTAGAAACCATAGGCTGGAAGATATGCCACTGACGACGCGGCTATCATTCTCAGATACTGAATCCCGACGCTTCTAGCCTTCTATCTGAAGTATGGACTATTCAGAACCTTATACATTTGAGTATCTCGTACGTTGTTCACCTTTACGTTAATTCCTTTAAAATCTGGCATCACATCTGCTATCTCTTTCATGACCTCCCTTCCACACAAGTATAATTCACATTCACATCTTGAAGTTCTATTATAATACTTGCACCTCTGGTGCATCCACAATCCGGTGACAACTTCATACTGACTTCTTAGGAGGCTGGTACTTTTCTAACGACTTTATTGTAGAGCCGTTATAGAATATGGCTACTGTACTATTGCTCTTTTACCTCTGATATTTAAGAGTGATCCAATGTTCTCAATCACGACGTCTCTAATTGTCTTGGTCCAATAAACACACTCCTGATTTACTTAGCTGATGTAACTCTTTAGTTTCCTCTTCCCTCTTATCAGCCTTTATTTAGGCTTAAGCTATCTTCCGGTCTGCGGCTCATGGTATTAGTTACTTTAGCCTTTCATGAACGCTATGGAATATCTGTGATACCATCATTTAACAATTCAATCCTTTGTCTACATGGACTCAATTATTTCTTTTAACTTATACTGGAGTCTTCTACGATTGTATGATTTTCAACATATATGTTGTATGGATAATATTCCGAAAGCTTAAGTGCGTTCATAATGTAGCTAAATCTGGATCGTTTATCGAATAATTCCTTTCGTTCCATCTCAACTTTCTTTTAAACGTAAGTTATTACTTTTCCTGGTCTTTCTGTCCCCTTGCTGCGTGCATACTTAGCTTATCTTTGTTCTCACGCATGCCAGAGTTTTCTTGCAACTCATATGATCTTGAATCCTACTTTTGATTTTACTTCCCGTTTATTAGCCACGGTAGGTGCCACTTTCTTATAGAGTGCATACAATGTTGTAGTGAGACTATTTTTACATGACCATTCCTTCTTCAAGTCACTTATGCTTAGGTTGAAGCCTTTTTCCTTATTTCCCCAGCTAGTCTTTCATTGTAGTACTTAGGGAGAACCCTCTAACTCTTGTAAAGCTGCGAGCTTATCACATCCTATACTGGACGGAATGTTTGATGTCCTAAATTGCCTATAATCATATGTAGTTACTTATCTCCATGCCTTTGTGCTTGTAGGGTTTCTTCTGAACTGATATTTTAATTTTCTTCCCAGTGGCATTCTCTTTTAGTTTTGTAACACTCATACGGTACCTTTAACTACCCCAACTCCTATCTGAATATGGGTCACGGTGTCATATTTGCGAGACTGAGTTCCCCATGTTGGGTTTTACTATGTTTATCTTGCACGATCTGTTGATTTGTTTGTATCCTCTTGTCTAGACCATAACTAGGCTCTTCCTGAATCAACTGCTAACTATTCGTTGGCCCATTCTCATATACATATTCCGCGTAATCTTTCTTGAGTTATTTCCTTTGTACGTCTCACATTGGCTCCTTATTTAACAATAATATCTAGGGCAGGAACCCTTACTTCCTCTCTTTGACATTGTGTTTGCATAATATTCTAGAATCGTAGAATATCTGTAGGATTTGAATAAGTGCAATCTCATCGCTTTCTCATTTTTATCGCATTCTTCCTTTACCATTCCATAGTTACTAAAACCACTTAATTTTAACTTAATTCCATCACTCCATACTCCCCCTTTTAGGGGAGTACTAATATTTAATGCTATGGCGGTCTACCTATTTTACTTAGCTTAATTCGTATTTCTTACTAGTGTTCTTCCACGATTAGTGTATATCATAGTAAATTCAAAGGGGTATAAATAGTTCATAGTTAGGTTCTTTTCTTTCTCTATTTTAAACCCTAATCTTACATCTTTTTGATTATGTGTTTTTTTTGCATTATCTGTGTTTTCGATACGAATCTGTATCATCTCAGTAATAATAATGTCACGACCCAAACCGATGGCCTGCGACGGGAACCCGGTGCCTTACTCAACCGAGAACCAACGTAACATATCTTTCTCATTACATCAACATGGTAGATGGGCCAGAAGGGCCGTACAAGGTAACAAGAATAAAGCATGAGGGAACACTAGTCATAAAATGACCCAACCTGATATACTGACTTATATACATATGACGTACGGGCCTATAAGGCCAAAACAATCACTCGTACACTGAACATAGGCCGACAAGGCCAAATAATCTTTCATATCATGACATATGTCTACAAGCCTCTAAGAGTACATACATGTCATAAGGCCGGGACAGGGCCCCGACTGTAACGATCCGACCGGTCGTTCCGTGAGATTTACCCTATTTCCCCTATTTCTGCATTTGTTATGTATCGCTATATTGTTTTTGATGTGTTGGATCAATTGGTTTGGGTACAGAGTAGTTATGGTGAGAGTTTAGGCATTTAGACTTTTAAAGTAGCCTAATAGTTGAGAAAGTCAACTGAGAGTTGACTTATTGGAGAACGACCTAGGAATGCAGATTTTATGGCTCGAATAGCTTCGTTAGGTGATTTGAGACTTAGGAGTGTGTTCAAAATATTTTTGTGATGTCTGGTGTAGAATTAGGCTTGAATTGGTGAAAGTTAGTTTTTGGCGATTTCCGGTCAGCAGTGGAAAATAGGCTATCAGGGTCAGAATGGAATTACGGAAGTTGGAGCAGGTTCGTAGTGTCATTTTGGATATGTCTGCAAAAGTTCAGGTCAATCAGAGGTGTTTTGGTTGGTCTCGGCGTAGTTGGCGAAATTTGGAAGTTTCAAAGTTCATAGGCTTGAATTTGATGTAACTTTGGTGTTGTTGCGTTATTTTTGGTGTTTTGAAGGCTCGACTAAGTTTGGGTGATGTTATGGGATGTTTTTGTATGTTTGGTTGAGGTCCCGAGGGCCTCGGGTGTGTTTCAGGTGATTAACGACCAATTCTTGGCTTGAAAACTAGGCAGATTTGTTTCTGGTGTGAGGTTCTGGCTTCCTTCTACACGATCGCGGGAGGATGTTTGCGATCGCGTAGAGTAAAATAGTGGGGAAGGCATTTTGTTCTATGCAATCGCGTGGCTAGGATTGCGATCACATAGGTTGGGCAGGATAGGCAGTGCGATCGCGTGAGTGGTTCTGCGATCGCGTAAGGTATTTTGAGACGCGTGTATGGGGTGGAACATTGTTCTATGCGATCGTGTGTATTGGTCTGCGATTGCAATTGTTGGTTGGTTTGTGCATCGTGATCGCGTGCCAAGGTTCGCGATCGCAGTGAAGGAAATTTTATAGCTGGGCAGAATGTTTTAAAAGGCATGTTATGCGAAATTGGCTCATATTCCTCCACTGTTGACGAGTTAGGAGCACTTTTGAGAGGATTGAAGAGGGAATTGAAGGGAATCACTTGGAGGTAAGGTTTTTAACTTCATAACTCGTTTATATGTTGATTTCTAAGTGATTAAACCATAGAATTTGTTGGAATTAAACCCAAATTGGGGAAGAAGGGGTGCATGAGAAATTGATTCTTCTTTTGAGGATTTGAGTGGGCAATTGTGGTCCGATTTTAGTGTTCTTGGTATGTACAGAATCGTGGGAGGACGAGGATTCTAATGATGTAAAAATTATCGAATTTCGAGATGTGGGCCCGGGGCTAGGGTTGGGCCGAATTTCGAGATTTTTGATTAAATTGATAATTTTCGATTGGGTTGTGTTCCTTGAGTATATATTAATGATGTTGAACTAGTTTTGGCTAGATTTGGAGCAATCAGGAGCCAATTTGAGGGGCAAAGGCATAGCGGACTAGTGTCGCGGCCCGGTAGAGGTAAGTAATGGTCTTAAATCTTGTCCTGAGGGTATGGAACCCCAGAGTACATATTTTGTCATTGATTCTTAGAAAGGCGCATATGTCGGATGACGAGTATGTGGCGCGTACTGATTTTTGGATTGGACTAG
>MDKI01167237.1:0-28808 GCA_005239505.1 Nicotiana paniculata | reverse complement strand
ACTATAAAAATGTTCCTAACACCCCATACCCCATCACTCACCAAAGTCTAACACCCCCTCATCTCCTCCGTCTCTATTCCCTATAGAGCCCAAACCTTAGCCCCCGTCCTCCGCTGACCAGAAATTGCCTCCGGCGGCGGAGCTTCACCCAATCTGAACCAAATCTTCACCAGACACTCTCCTCCTCTTCCTCCTCAGTCACCTCCCGTCATTGATTCCACCAAAATCTCACCCAAAATCATCCAATTTTAGATCTAAGAAATTTGAAACCCTAGGATCCCACAGCCAGCCGATTTAAAGACAACCAATGGCTCAGACCTTCATGAGTCAATTGCTCTTGACTAGAGAAATTGATTCATGAGGGTTTGACTCGTTTTCAAACCCTGCCGGACTCCGGCCAAGGTCCGGCGACCTCCCATTTTCCTGTCAAACCTTTTTCTACGGGTATTCTACTTCATTCTTTACTTTTCTATGAAATGTTGAAACGAAAACCATGTTAAATCCTGTTCTCTTTAATTTCTTTTTATGTTAGGTTGTCTTCATTATTTCGAGTAGTTGTTGTTTCTCCCTGTTCCTTATTTGGATTATATGTTATTTTCTGTATTTGATCAAATAAAAAACCTAAACTGTTTTGGTTGATTTACCGTTGGTTGCATTAATTTATTATGTCCATAAACTCTTCTTCTATTTGTTGTCTTGGTATGCCATTGACACATGAAACCATGATAGGTATTATAGTCCTGTTTTTTGTCTCCTTTTTCTTAATGATTTGTCTCTAATGGTTTGATATCAATTAGATCATGTTCCTTTGTCATTACTTCTTGTTAATCAGTTCTTAAATTCTGTAAAAAAAAACCATTTGATCAATTAGTAATTAGGTTCCGATTGGATGAAAAGCTGGGGTTATCATTCAGATGATTGTCACCTTTGATTCATGCTTGTTTTTATTCGATTATCAGTGTTAAATTAGGAGTCTATAGCCTTACTAGTTCATGGCCGCTTCACCGATTAATGGTTTCATTATTGACTTAGTTGATTAATTACTCAATTAATTAGGGGATTAGTTAATTTTGAACAAGTTTAGGGTCATCAATCAATTTAGTTTAATCCTACAAGGTTGCCTTAATCAGACACTTTTCTTAATAGATTAACCTAGGTCGGTAACCTCTTAAATAATTAACTAAGTCCTAAAATATGTTTAATATAGGATTAATTGATTGATGTAAATCCATTAACCTGAGCCTAAGAAACTAAACTAATTAACCTAATCCTAGTTGAGAATAACTAGTAGTTAACAATTGTGACGACCCAAAGGGGTCATTACCTATGTTATCACCCATCCCGTACTCCCGAGGCCTTAAAAACCTCCTTTGTATTTGCCTCAATTTGCGTGCATAGTTCGGGTGTGTATCCGGACAGCTTAAATAGGGAATTCTGTGAAAAATGCCATGATTTGATATTAGAATAAATAAATTTGACTTCGGTCGACATTTTGGGTAAACGGATCCGGACTTGTAATTTGACGGTCCCAGAGGGTCCGTAGGAAAATATGGGACTTGGGCGTATGCCCAGAATCGAATTCCAAGGTCCCAAGCCCGATAAATGAATTTTTGAGTAAAATTGTTTTCTGAAAATATTTAAGGAAATTGAAAATGAAATCTGATTAGAAAATGATGGTATCGGGCCCGTATTTTGGCTCCGGTGCCCGTTACAGGTCTTATATATGGTTTAGGTCCTTTCTGTAAAGTTTTAATGAAATCGGGTTTCGTGTGAAGTATTTCGGACTTAAGAATGGAATACTTGATATTTTATGGAATTTGATAGGATTCATGGATTTTGAGGCTTAATTTGGTGCATATGATGTTGTTTTGGTGATTTGATCGCACAGGCAAGTTTCTAGTATGTGGTGTGAGTAATCTGTGAAATTTGGTGTCATTCCGAGATGTATAGGTCAGTTCGGTACGTTGTTAGCGAAGTTAGAAAACTTAAAATTTCTAAGTTTGATTCTTGAGATTGGGGGTGTGAATTCGAGTTTTAGGATTGTTTTGAGTGTTTCGAAGGCTCGAGCGAGTCCGTATTATGATTTGGGACTCGTTGGTATATTTTGTCAGGGGCTCGGATGGGTCCAGAGGCCTCCTGGACCCCGCATGAGGCCAAAAACCAGCAAAAGCCACTGTTGGTGCACAGCCACTGGTGTGGCCGCAGATGCAGAGTATTCATCGCAGGCGCAACTCCGTGTGGAGTTTCCTTTGCAGGCCCGACTCTGCTGGTGCGGAGTATTCTTCGTAGGTGTGGGACCGCACCTGCGGTCACAAATTCGCAGGCGCGACATCCCTGGAGGCAGCCTTATTTAAATACCCAATTTCGGGTTTTTTCTTCATTTCTCAAACTCCCAACCTCCATTAGAGCTCCTCCAAGCTAGGGAAAGGGCTACCCAGTTCGATTCATCTAGGTAAGTAATTTTCTAGTCCGTTTTCATGACTTTTAACATCAAATTCAAACAAAATTCTCTTTCAATTATCCTAAAATGCATGGGAATTGCTAGAAAAATGTGGGGTTTTGGGAAAATAGTGAAACTTCATTTTTAGCCATGAATTGCTAAATAAATTATGTAATTATGATCCTTAGACTCCGGGTAATTTAATCCTTCAAGAATTTTCGAAATACGAACACGTGGGCCCGGGGTCGAAATTCAAAAACCTTCAAGAATGCTTAAATTTTGGAATTTCTTGATTAGTTCTCCTTCTCGGGACTGAAATTGACTTAATTATACTATGTTTGGCTAGTTGTGAGCCGTCAGGAGTAGTTTCAAAGTTCGGGCGCATCTTTTGATCCGGTACTTGGTCCGAGGAGTGCTTTTATCGAGGTGAGTCTCCTTTCTAACCTCATGAGAGGGAAATTGTCCCTCTGGGTAACCTTGATTGCTATGTGATCTTGTTTGGGGGCTACGTACGTATCAAGTGACGAGATTCTGTACATAGTGGCTATTACTGCTTCGTCTGGGTAGTTAGGACACATCATGTTCATTGTTTTTCCCTATTGTAGCCTAAATATGACTTGTATTCTTGTGTGATTGGTATCGTTGTCTTTGAACGTTGTGATACTTTATTTTTGTCTTTGAACATCATGGTACTTGGCTTGATTTGAGTGTGATAATAGTGATCATAGGATGGGATCGGGCCGTAAGCCACGGCAGAGTGATGATTGATTATATTATGGGATCGGGCCGTACGCCACGACAGAGTGATGGTTGATTATATTATAGGATCGGGTCGTACGCCACGACAGAGTGATGATTGATTATATTATGGGATCAGGCCGCACGCCACGACAATGTGATGGTTGATTATATTATGGGATCGGGTCGTACGCCACGGCAGAGTGATGGTTGATTACATTATGGGATTGGGTCGTACGCCACGGCAGAGTGATGATTGATTATATTGTGGGAACGGGCCGTACGCCACGGCATAGTGATAACAGAGTATATATTATGGGAGCGGGTCGTACGCCACGGCGGGATTAAGGATTTCAGGATGGGATCGGGCCGTACGCCACGGCAAGGATTACAAGATGGGATCTAGTCGTACGCCACAGCTGTTACCAATCTTAGTGGATTTTTGGATTGTTATTTGATGTTTAATATTGATGCACTTGGCTATTTGTCTTTCATGCTTATTGTTTTCCTTATATCTTGTTTACTTTATTACTGTTGGACCTTAGTGAGTATCGAGTCGACTTCTCATCACTACTTCTTCGAGATTAGGCGGGATACTCACTGGGTACGTACTTATGTATGTACTAATGCTGAACTTTCTTTTTTTTTCTTCTGTACTTGACAATACAGGTCCGGAGGTTGATACGTCTGACCATCAGTCCGGTGCTAGATACTGACCGGGGTTGGTTATACTTCTCGGTGAGCTGCTCTTCCTGGCGATCTCCTGGCAGCACCTTGGAGTTTCCTTTTGTATTCTCCCGTCTATTTCATTCAGACTAAGGGATTGTATATATTTATGTATTCTGGTGTATTCTGATAGTTGCCCGCGACACTCATGACACTAGTTCCTCGCACACACGTGCGTACATTTTTTTTTGTTGATATTTTGGGCTGCATTTTCATACATGTGCTTACCTTTTGGTTCACGTATCAGATGGCTTTAATTTTTATGTCACAGGCTATTATCATGTTAATAAATGTTTAAAATTGGTAAAATATGGAATAATCAATCACTTGGGACGGATAACACTTAGTGTAATTTATGTTGGCTTGCCTAACCCCATCGTTGGGCGCCATCACGACCCGTGTGGGAAATTGGATCTTGACAACGTGGTATCAGAGCTCTAGGTTCACGTACGTCTCACGAGTCCTGGGAAAACCCAGTAGAGTCTTGCGGATCGGTACGAAGACGTCTGTACTTATCTTCGAGGGGCTACAGGGCTGTTAGGAGTACTTCCCTTCTTGATCCTTTATCGTGTGAGTTGATTTCCTTTGAGGCTTATGCCTATGTTCATTCCTACTCAATCATACGCATCGCGAAGCGCTTGTTATGGATCCGGAACTTGAGGAATGGGAATGGTGCTACGAATTTAATCCGAGATGCTTCCATGTGTAAATGGCCGTGGTTGTTGTTATGGCCCTGCAAAAGGGTATTGTGTTATTTCAGCTCAGTAGTTGTGTTCTAGGAGACTTAAGGCCGTGCTCGGGTGGTGATGATGTTTGCAATTGATTTTCGCGCGGTGCTGATATGATGATATAATGCTTGCTCATAGGTTGGGGGTGATGAATTGTTGAAGGGAGGTCTTCTTAGTGTTTTATTTCGAGATTTTAGTGTTTAGGTTCCGGCAGAGGAAAGGCATTTGGATTCTGGATGGTCTGGTTGGAGCTGATAAAGTAGTAAGACTGGGTGTCTTCAAGTGAGGTGGGATATGCACCTGTGACGTGTAGTCGTCATCATGGATCGGATGGAATGTGTTAGGTTCGGTGGTGCAATGATTTCTTCGATTGCCTGGGGTCAGAGTATCAAGAAGAAGTGTTGAAGAATGCGGTTGGCAGGGATCATGTTATCAAAGGAGAAAGGGTCTCAGCAGGGTCTAGAGAGGTGCTAGGAGTGGCTTTGGGCTAAGTGGGAGAGTCCCACCATCTTCAATAGGGTTGTAGGGTCGCCTTCTCATAGGGTTGTTCTCATAGGGTTGCGAATTATCGGCATATAGGCAAGGGATTTCAGCTAAGGAAGGAGGAGTAAAATGGTAACTGTGTGTAGGATTTGATGAATATGTGCAAAAGTTGGCCCTGTCAGGAAAGGGTTGGGCTTGGAAGATTCAGAACTTATGCTTAAGGCACGGGCGAGTTGTAAGGTTAGCGAATCAGTCACGTATTTTATTGAAAAGGGTGTTCCTGTGCTAGGAGAGCCCTAGAGTTGATTGTATTCATGGCCAATCAGAGCGGGTGACTCTCAATAGCGGTCTTAGTGAGTTCAAAAGTTAAGAATGCGGCGTTAAGGACACATTCCAGCTGTGATCGGTTCCCTTGAGGTGATTTAGTTATGCATGTGGTTGGTGCCTGTGTGTGTGCGGGGCTTGTCGGCCGTCTTAGTGGATCTCATGTAGGAGCATTTGAGTGCTACGGCCTGTCAGGTGTAGGCAGACCCCAGAAGGGTTATGGTGGTATGGACTACTACTTAAGGATTTGTATGATTGGGTGATAATGGGATTTCACTCGTGTGTTGAGATGGTACTCTTGAATTGAGTCAAGTAAAAAGTTTCTATATGATAAAATGCTCACCCTATTGGTGGTTCGGAAGTTGTGATGGAATTCTTGCGCTACCTCATGTTGGTATGTTAAGTGCTAGAAGCAGTATGTAACTGGGAGTAAGAATCGAGATTCAGGTCCGATGTTTATAAGGATGTCATGAGCTCGGCAGAGCAAGACAGAGTGATTCAAAAGTTCAGTACAAGCTGGTGTTATCTTCAGTGTCGCCTGAGATAGATATTCGGTGGAAGGGGTTGTATACCCTAGTCATGGGTTATTGATGTGCTTTACGGCCTTAGCATGGTCGGTGTCATGGATGTGCAGACTGTTTGCCTTTTGTGGGAGGTCGTGGACGCAGGACCGCGAAAAGATTGTATAAAGTGTGACATGTAGTCACTTTATGGATTTCAGATTAGGACTGAGTATAAAGAAGTGCAATATTGCTTAGTTGAGAATTTATGCCTGGAGGGCGTTCGGTTTAGTTGATTATGGATTTTGGGGTGTTAGTCCCGGTGATGACGGTTGTTCCCGTTTATTATGAGAGAAGGTAGGGCTAATGTGGACCCACGTAAAAGCTAAATAGCTATGTTTGGTGCGAGCAAGGTGGCTCGATGTTGTTGATGGATTTGTTTTTGATTATGGGCTCCATGTGAGACAGGCATGTTCCTTTTAGTGGAGCTCTTTTCATGGAACGATATTAGAACAGCGGGTGTTGTTCCATCTTCGTCGAATTTATGTGTTATGATGATTGTGTCGTGCAAGTTGTGAAAACGGCTTGAGGATTCCTTATGTATTTAGGTCCCGCGTAGTGGGGATGTTATGTGAGCAGGATAACTCTCGAGATCCAGAGGGTATAGATATATATCGCACCTCCGCTGTGCTTGAGTTTTATAGCCTACGACTTTATCAATCTCCCCAGGAGGGTATTATGCATTCAGCGTGCTTGTGACCGATATTCGGTAATTTGTAATAATGAGCAATAAGCTCTGTATATATTCCCTTACGTGAGTTCTATCTTATTTAGGATCGGGTGGCACGCCGCCACGGGTATGTTATTTGAATTAGGTTGCGCGCCGCAGCAGTGTGATGATGAGAAGGATTAATATGTATTTAGTTTCTTGTGTTTTATTTCCTATTTTCTGGTAAGAATTCACATTAGTTGAGTGAGCTGAATAGTTCCGTCCTGGGTCGTTTCTTATTATTATGTTCGAGTTATGGCCTATTGGCGCGATGTGGTATCATATGAGGTTGTTAGCCATAATCGGGATAACTTGCTGCCTGAGCAGTTCATTCTGGGTGAGACGAGATTATCGGAGTAGAGATATGTACTAAGGTTATGTGAAGTACGTATTAAAGGACAAATACCATTATTCGGGTTCATAATAGAGTGATGATTCTAGTCGAGATGAGGTCTTCCTCCAAGGACTTGTTGGCTCTGCAGTTGAGTATGAATTTCTGGACATTTCCTCCATTGTGATGGTATCTCCAGCATCATAGCATGGGGTATGCATATTTGTTATGAGGTGCATTGGGAGCATCAGATTTGTGGAACTTTGGCAACTAGGGTTCAGGGAGCGTCATTGTGGTCGGATGGTGAGTGGTGTGGTGCATGGTGCTGATTCAGGAAAGGTACTTGGTCACGATCTGGTACATCATGTGGTAGTTAACACGATTTTTATATGTTGGAACTGGGCCTGGCAGAGAAAATTCAGGGGTTGAATGAATTCTGAGCTTATTACATGGATAAAGAAGAAGTCTCCAGATTTTATCAAGCTAATGTGCTCGACTGGGTTGCGGTAGCACGGGCAGGTGCTCGAGATGTTAAACAGTGATTTCAGGTAACTCCAGGGCAGGTTGCGTGTCCCTGACATTGCTGGCCTGAGGGAGAGGATTCTAGCAGAGTTTGCCTACAACAACAGCTACCAGTCGAGTATCCAGATGGCTCATTATGAGGCTTTATATGGTAGGCGGTGTTGATCTCTAGTTGGATGGTTTGAGCCGGGAGAGGCTCGATTGTTGGGTACGGATTTTGTTCAGGAGGCCTTGGACAAGGTCAGGATCATTCAGGATAGGCTTTGTACAGCTCAGTCCAGGCAAAGGAGTTATGCAGATCACAAGGTTCGAGATGTGGCTTTCATGGTTGGTGGACGAGTATTGCTCCGAGTGTCGCCTATGAAGGGTGTGATGAGATTTTTGAGGAAGGGAAAGCTTAGCCCTAGATTCATTGGTCCATTTAAGTTTCTTGATCGAGTTGGAGAGGTCGCTTATAGACTTGCATTGCCACCTAGCTTATCAGCCGTACATCCAGTCATTCATGTGTCCATGCTTCGGAGGTATCATGGTGATCCAGCCCACGTGTTAGACTTCAGTACTGTCCAATTGGACAAGGACTTATCTTATGAGGAGAAGCCGGTAGCCATCCTGGACCGGCAGGTTCATCAGTTGATATCCAGGAGTTTCCCCTCTGTTCGTGTTCAGTGGAGAGGTCAGCCTCCTGAGGCATCGGCCTGGGAGTCCGAGTCTGATATGCGGAGCCGTTACCCTCATTATTTCTCGACTTGGGTACTTCTTTCTTCTGTCCGTTCAAGGACGAACGGTTGTTTTAGAGGGGGAGAATATGACGACCCAAAGGGGTCATCACCTATGTTATCACCCATCCCGTACTCCCGAGACCTTGAAAACCTCCTTTGTATTTGAATCGATTTGCGTGCGCAGTCCGGGTGTGTAGCCAGACAGCTTAGATAGGGAATTCTATGAAAAATGCCATGATTTGATATTAGAATAAATAAATTTGACTTCGGTCAACATTTTGGATAAACGGACCCGGACCCGTGATTTGATGCTCCCGTAGGCTCCATAGGAAAACATGGGACTTAGGCGTATGCCCTGAATCGAATTCTGAGGTCCCAAGCCCGAGAAATAAATTTTTTAGTAAAATAGTTTTCCAAAAATATTTAAGGAAATTGAAAATGAAATCTGATTAGAAAGTGATGGTATCGGGCCCGTATTTTTGTTCCGATTCCCGGTACAGGTCTTGTATATGGTTTAGGTCCTTTCTGTAAAGTTTGGATGAAATCGGGTTTCGTTTGAAGTGTTTCGGACTTAAGAATGGAATAGTTGATATTTTATGGAATTTGATAGAATTCATGGATTTTGAGGCTTAATTTGGTGCATATGATGTTTTTTTGGCGATTTGATCACACGGGCAAGTTCGTAGGATGTGGTGTGAGTAATCTGTGAAATTTTGTGTCATTCTGAGATGTATAGGTCAGTTCGGCACGTTGTTAGCGAAGTTAGAAAACTTAAAATTTCTAAGTTTGGTTCTTGAGGTTTAGGGTGTGAATTCGAGTTTTAGCGTTGTTTTGAGTGTTCCGAAGGCTAGAGCGAGTCCATGTTATGATTTGGGACTCGCTGGTATATTTTGTCAGGGGCTCGGGTGGGCTCAGGGGCCTCTCGAACCCCGCACGAGGACAAAAAGTAGGAAAAGCCACTGCTGGTGCACAGCCACTGGTGTGGCCGCAGATGCGGAGTCTTCATCGCAGGCGCGACTCAGCAGGTGCGGAGTTTCCTTTGCAGGCGCGACTCTGTTGGTGCTTAGTATTCTTCGTAGGTGCGGGACCGCACCTACGGTCCCAAAATCGCAGGCGTGACATCCCTGAAGGCAACCTTATTTAAATACCCAATTTCGGGTTTCTTCTTCATTTCTCAAACACCCAACCTCCATTAGAGCTCCTCCAAGATAGGGAAAGGGCTGCCCAGTTCGATTCATCCAGGTTAGTAGTTTTCTAGTCCGTTTTCATGACTTTTAACATCAAATTCAAACAAAATTCTCTTTCAATTATCCTAAAATGCATGGGAATTGCTAGAAAAATGTGGGGTTTTGGGAAAATAGTGAAACTTCATCTTTAGCCATGAATTCCTAAATAAATTATGTAATTAATATCCTTAGACTCCGGGTAATTGATTCCTTCAAGAATTTTTGAAATCCGATAGCGTGGGCCCGGGGTCGAAATTCCGAAAACCTTCAAGAATGCTTAAATTTTGGAATTTCTTGATTAGTTCTCCTTCGCGGGACTAAAATTGACTTAATTATACTATGTTTGTCTAGTTGTGAGCCGTCAGGAGTAGTTTCGAAGTTCGGGCGCATCTTTTGATCCGGTCCTCGGTGCGAGGAGTGCTTTTATCGAGGTGAGTCTCCTTTCTAACTCGTGAGAGGGAAGTTTTCCCTCTAGGTAACCTTGATTGCTATGTGATCTTGTTTGGGGGCTACATACGCACCAAGTGACGAGAGTCCGTACGTAGTGGCTATTACTTCTTCGTCCGGGTAGTTAGGACACAGCATATTCATTGTTTTTCCTTATTGTAGCCTAATTATGACTTGTATTCTTGTGTGATTGGTTTCGTTGTCTTTGAACGTTGTGATAGTTTATTGTTGTCTTTGGACATCGTGTTACTTCGCTTGATTTGAGTGTGATAAGAGTGATCATAGGATGGGATCGGGTCGTACGCCACAGAAGAGTGATGATTGATTATATTATGGGATCGGGCCGTACGCCACGGCAGAGTGATGATTGATTATATTATGGGATTGGGCCGTATGCCACGACAGAGTGATGATTGATTATATTATGGGATCGGGCCGTACGCCACGGCAGAGTGATGATTGATTATATTATGGGATTGGGCCGTATGCCACGACAGAGTGATGATTGATTATATTATGGGATCGGGTCGTACGCCACGACAGAGTGATGATTGATTATATTATGGGATCGGGCCGTACGCCACGACAGAGTGATGATTGATTATATTATGGGATCAGGCCGCACGCCACGACAGTGTGATGGTTGATTATATTATGGGATCGGGTCGTACGCCACGACAGAGTGATGGTTGATTACATTATGGGATTGGGTGGTACGCCACGACAGAGTGATGATTGATTATATTGTGGGAACGGGCCGTACACCACGGCAGAGTGATGACAGAGTATATATAATGTCGTACGCCACGGCGGGATTAAGGATTTCAGGATGGGATCGGGCCGTACGCCACGACAAGGATTACAGGATGGGATCGGGCCGTACGCCACGGCGGTTACCAATCTTGGTGGATTTTTGGATTGTTATTTGATGTTTAATATTGATGCACTTGGCTATTTGTCTTTCATGCTTATTGTTTTCCTTATATATTGTTTACTTTATTACCGTTGGACCTTAGTGAGTATCGAGTCGACTTCTCGTCACTACTTCTTCGAGATTAGGCGGGATACTCACTGGGTACGTACTTATGTATGTACTAATGATGTACTTTCTTTTTTTTCTTCTGTACTTGAAAATACAGGTCCGGAGGTTGATACGTCTGATCATCAGTCCGGTGCTAGATACTGACCGGGGTTGGTTATACTTCTCGGTGAGCTGCTCTTCCTGGCGATCTCCTGGCAGCACCTTGGAGTTTCCTTTTGTATTTTCCCGTCTATTTCATTCAGACTAAGGGATTGTATATATTTATGTATTCTGGTGTATTCTGATAGTTGCCCGCGACACTCATGACACTAGTTCCTGGCACACACGTGCGTACATTTTTTTTTTGGGATTTTGGGCTGCATTTTGATACATGTGCTTACCTTTTGGTTCACGTATCAGATGGCTTTAATTTTTATGTCACATGCTATTATCATGTTAATAAATGTTTAAAACTGGTAAAAGATGGAATAATCAAGCACTTGAGAAGGATAACACTTGGTGTAATTTATGTTGGCTTTCCTAAACCCGCAGTTGGGAGTCATCACGACCCGTGTGGGAAATCGGGTCGTGACAACAATAGTAAGCTAACTAGAGTTAATTAACTGGAACTAAACCCAAGCAACTAACCCTTGTTGCCTAATGGTAATTACATGATCTTTAAGGGGTACAATAGGTAATGTAGACTTAGGAAATCAGATTTTTAAGGGTAAAAGGGCCTTTTAATAAATAAGAATGTTCTAGAATAGGGGCAGTTGTCCCAAAGATAAGATTGACAGCTACCATTTGTACTATTTTCAGCCTTTTGGATTAAGAATATTCCAAAGGATATCTCATTCCCAAATATCCTATAAATAGACCCCCTCCCTTTAGTCTAAAAAGGAACGTTTTGGACAACCTGAAAAGAAAATCACTCTATTCTAGATGCTGAAACATATCTGAAAAATATAGAAAAATCATAATAGTTGCATTCATAAACAAAAATCAGAAATACATATTACTGAAAAAATTTGGTCTCATTCAAGAATCATCAAGGTTTTTGTGGTTGTTCTCATATTTGGTCCGTGGTAAGTAGTCTAATTTCGAATTTTCTTATCCAAATATTCGAGTTCTGGTTTGTTCATCCTATTGGTTGTTGCTGGGTTTTGGTAGTTCTGCTCTTGTTGCTGCTGAATCTTTCTCCTCTTTGCTGCTTTGCTGACTTCCTGGCCTTTATTTGGTCATGATTTTTCTTAAATTCTTCTCTTTAAAAGGTATGTAACAATGAACTTCAAACAAAGTTATAAAATTCAGAATTTTTGCTGAAATGTTTGATTCATGTTCTGTTTTTGAGATTATGTAAAGTTGAATCTTCTTCTCCTTTATTCTTAGTATAAAAATCTGAAATAAGACTGTTAGTGTGCTGATAAAGGAATCTGAAGGAATATTGTATATGAACTATCTGAACTATTCTGTTTTAGCTTTTGTTTAAATTCTGTTGGTTTCAGAACTTATTAAGTTTTGTATGGTGTTGTTTTGTGTCTGCCTCAGTTTTACTGAAATAATTAGCACTAGGGTAGATGAGTTTTACCTTCCAATGGTCAAATTCACCCTACAGTAGTGCCTAAACAGTAGCATGTCCTTGAAATTACCTATGCTAGGGTATAAAATAAGTAGTCAAAAGGCCTCCTAGAGTAAGGAATATGAATCTCTTAAAATGATCAGATGTTGTCTCTATAAAATCCTAAAAATTCAAAATTATGGTATAATTGTTAAGAGGAATAAAAGATGATATCTATGGAGCCGAATCTGACCCTTTTTATGGACAAATTTAGTCCATAAAAGTTCTGAATATGCTTTGTTCTTCTAAGAGCGTCATTAAGGATTGAATCTAACCTCCTTCATGATTAGATTCATCTTTTGACAATACTCGAAGGTATATCCTCAACACTGTCCAAATAGTAAAGTGTTGGACTTATAATCTTAGATTAATGATAAAAGGTGCTCTTATTTGTGTTCCTTGTTCATTGAAGAGACTCAGTGTCACAACTTCTTTTTACTAACGGTAAGGTTGGATAAGGGAGTTTTTCCAATTTAAGTGACATAATCGATTTTGAGATTATTTATTAATTTCAGAGTCACCACCCGGATTTTTGACGATGCTCCGGGACACCGTTTTGTTTTAAAAATCCGAAACCAAGGAAAATTTGACTCTGTTTTAACTTTGTCTACGACCAGAAAACCGAGTAAGGAATTTTGTTAACTCGGGAGAAGGTGTTAGGCACTCCCGACTTCCGTGGTTCTAGCACGGTCGCTTAACTATTTATATTTGGCCTAATTATCTAATTATTTACGTATTTTAAACCTGTTGTGCTTTTTAGCCTTTTTCACTTTTTAGCCGCTTTTATGGATTTATCTTGAAACAAGTCAGGATGGCGTGCACTTGTTTGTTTTTGGACACATTATAATTGTGCCACATGAAATGCACCCGCAATTGCAACATGTGATTTTTATTATAATTTGAAGTTGAAGACAGGGACATGAGTTGCCGCACCCGAGGATAGATTACGTAGTCAAGACTATGGTCATGACAGTTTTAAAGTGCCTATGTGAGACGATGTTTTATTATTCCTTATGTTTTCTATTTGAAAGAGCATTTTAGTTTCAAAATCAATTAGTAAATTTATGGATTTATCTTGGACAAGTTACGATGGCGTACACTTGTTGTTTTTGAACACATGGCAATCACGTCACATGAAATGCACCCGTGGTTGCTATATTCATTTTATTAGTTGTTTCGAGTGAGGGTCAGGGGGCATGAGTTGCCACTCCCGAGTGTAGTTTATGGTAATTTGATATAATTTTTTATTCTTTTCCAAATTTCAACCTAAAGATGTATTTGTCAACCTAAAGGATATGCGGAAGATTGTTTAAGCTTAAATTATAAGACACAAATCTTGGGCCATGGCCATATAGGGAGTTCACTAGTTTAGGAAATCCCAAATAATTCTTAATGATATTTACTTTTCAGTTTGATGAATAAATAGAAAATATGGTAATAAAAAAAAAACATGTTCATTCATACATACACTTAGGAGCATAACGCAACAGATTTTCGGGTTTTCCATTTTTAGGCAGCCTAAACAAAAATCTAAAATACTCATTAATTCTGAAATGGATTGGCAAGGAAAAATCATGCTACTTTTAGAACATTTTATAATTTTTAGCAAAAAAAAAAAAAGATCAAACCACAGGCAGTCTTATTAATCATGAGAGAGTGATTCTTATCAATTGAAAACAAACTGATCTCATATTTCTAAAGGCCTAAAATTCACACATGTATACATTGATTTTTTGCAGATTTATAAGACACAAAATAGACTGAAGATAATCTACTGACTTTATGTCGAAACTCTAACTAAATTTTGAGACAACCATTTTTTTGAGATCCAGCAAAGTATTTTTTACAGCTTTCGCATGCGTTCTTTGCCTAATGTCATTTTCAGAATAGATAGAATGTAAATTCTAATTTTAGGAAAAGAAAGCATGAATAAAACTGAAATTAAGTGTACAGTCCAGTCCTTATTACAACTAAAAGTATATAAAAGAAAAAGTTGTAATTACGCTATGTGACGACCCAAAGGGTCATCACCTGTTTTCTCACCCATTTCGTACTTCTAAGGCCTTGGAAACCTCATTTAGGGTTGCCTCAATTTGCGTGCACAGTCCGGGCGCATAGCTGGAAAGCTTAAATATGAAATTCTATGAAAATGTTAATTTTGATATTAAAATGAATAAATTTGACTTCGGTCAACATCTTGGGTAAAAGGACCCGGACCCGTGATTTGACGGTCCCGGATGGTCCGTAGGAAAATATCGGACTTGGGCGTATGCCCGGAATCGAATTCCGAGGTCCTTAGCCCGAGAAATGAATTTTTGAGTAAACTTGTTTTTCTGAAATTTATAAAGAAAAGTAAAATGGAATCTGATTAGAAAGTGACAGTATCGGGCCCGTATTTTGGTTCTGGCGCCCGTACAGGTCTTATATATGGTTTAAGCACTTTCTGTAAAGTTTGGTTGAAAACAGATTTCGTTTGACCTGTTTCGGACTTAAAAATGGAAAATTTGATGGTTTATGAAATTTGATAGAATTCATGGATTTTGAGGCTTAATTCGATGTATCTGATGTTATTCTGGCGATTTGATCGCACGGATAAGTTCATAGGATGTTTTTGAGGTAGTATGTATATTTGGTTTGGAGCCTGAGGGCTCGGGTGAGTTTTGGATAGGCCATGGATTGCATTTTTTAACTTGGAATTTGCTGGTGTAACTGATCTGCAAGCTTCGCATTTGCGAAGCCAGCATTGCAAATGCGAGCTATTCATCGCAAATGCAAAGGTGACCTTGTAGGCCAGGGATCACAAATGCAACCATGTAGTTCGCAAATGCGAGTACGGGACCTTCGCAAATGCGACATTTCTGGTCGCAAATGTGAAGTCCCTCTTTTTTCTCGTGTTCGCAAATGCAAACTATACTTTGCAATTACCATGTCAGGGGTATTCGCAATTGCGAACCCCTGTTCACAATTCCCATGCCAACCAGTAACCTGGGTGAAATTGGGTGTTTTGGGTAGAACTGAGGTTTTTTCTAAAATTGGGGTTCGAGTGGGTGATTGACCTCTGATTTGAGAGATTTTTAAATGGCTAGAGTATGAGGGTTCTGAAAATGTAAAATTTATCTGACTCCGAGATGCTGGATTGAGGGGCATTTTGGTCATTTTACCTAATTTCGCGTCGTAACTTTGAATTAAATAGTAAAACCAGTTGTTTGAGATGTTATTTACAATATAAATTTATTTGAATAGATTTGGGCCATTTGAAGTCGGATACTTGTGGCAAACGTGTGGTTTCGAGTTGATTTTTGAGCCGGTTCAAGTTAAGTATTTGGTCTAACCTTAGCTTGAGGGAATAGGAGTTGAGTCTTATTTGCTACTGTCTAATTGTCAAGTATAATGTATAGGCATGGTGACGAGTATCTATACATTGGTGTCTAGCATGACCGTGAGTTCTTATATTGTGAATATTCTGATTTTGTTGTAACTTCCATGTTTAATTGATGATTTCTATATGTTGTAAAGAGCGTGTGAAGGGATTTGTGATCTTTAAACTCATTGTAGCACGAATGGTGAAGATATATGAAATAATTGAATCCTTTGGAGCATTGGCTCAAATTGTAGAACGAATGGTGAAGATATATGAAATAATTTAATGCTTTGGAGCATTGACTCAAATTGTAGCACGAATGGTGAAGATATATGAAATAATTGAATCCTTTGGAGCATTGACTCAAATGGTAGCACGAATGGTGAAGATATATGAGATAATTGAATCCTTTGGAGCATTTGCTCAATTAATAGGGTAAATTATGAAATGAAAGTGAAAGAAAGAGAGAGAGTTACTAAAATATACCCTTGACGGGTCATTGTTGCTTTTGATATTGTCTCCCTTACTGGGATGTTGAGATTACTGTTATTGTTCCTTTGCCAGGATTTTTGCCGGGTCATTGTTGATTTTGATATTGTCTCCCTTGTTGGGATGTTAAGATTACTGTTATTGTTCCCTTGCCAGGATTTAATTGTTTAATTGATGTTCCCTTGAGGGGATTTCAATTTCTATTCTGCTTACTCCCTTGCCCTTATTTGTGATTGTTGTTTGGGTGAGGAAGAGTGTTAAAGCACGAAGGGTGATGTCGTGCACTGTTTTCTATTATGAGGAAGAGTGTTAAAGCACAAAGGGTGATGTCGTGCCATGATTCCTATTAAAAGAACGAAGGTTAATGTCGTGCCATGATTCATATTAAAAGCATGAAGGTTAATGTCGTGCCGATATAGTGAGGTAAAAGTACGAAGGGTGATGCCGTGCACCTATCTTAGTGAGAAAGAGAGTAAAGCACGAACGAAGGGTGATGTCGTGCACTGTTTTCTATTATGAGGAAGAGTGTTAAAGCACGAAGGGTGATGTCGTGCCATGATTCCTATTAAAAGCACGAAGGTTAATGTCGTGCCATGATTCATATTAAAAGCACGAAGGTTAATGTCGTGCCGATATAGTGAGGTAAAAGCACGAAGGGTGATGTCGTGCACCTGTCTTAGTGAGAATGAGGGTAAAGCACGAAGGGTAATGCCGTGCACTTGTTTTGGTGAGTATGAGAGTAAAACACGAAGGGTGATTCCGTGCACTTCTTTATACCCTGTTGTTATTCTAATACTAGTCGGTTACCTCGTTCTGTTACTCAAATAAGTGTTTTTTTCCCTTTTTTACCCTGGCATGTTCTTCCCGTTATTGTACTTAACTGTTTACTTCCTGCCGTTATTTCTATTATATAATATTGAATTGTACAAGTGTTTATTGATTGTCGTGTCCCAGCCTCGTCACTATTTCGCCGAGGTTAGGCTCGGCACTAACTCAGTACATGGGGTTGGTTGTAGTGATGCTACACCCGTACTTCTTTATGTTGTGCAGATTATGCGGCCAGACCTGGAGGACATCGTTAGTGTGAGTGTCTTATAGCTTATCCTAGAGGCTTCAAGGTATACCTGCTGGCATTCGTGGGCCTTGGCGTCTCTCCCATCCCTATGCCTTCGTTTCTGTCTTGTTTTCCACTAGTTTCAGAGAGAGTCATGTATTTCCTTTCAGACTTTGTATTTAGCACAATTATAGACCGTTCGTGAGTTTGTGACTCCGGGTTTTGGGAATTTATGCGTCGTTGTATTATGTTGTCTTTACTTAGCCTTGAAACCATTTTTATCTTCGTTGTTAAGTTGTGAACTGTTTTAGCTTATTTGTTAAATTGATGTTATTGTGCTAGTTTAACTGTACACGTTGGCTTGTCAAGCGGGTTCAATGTTAGACGCCATCACGGCCCGATGGTGGTATTTTTGCAGTGTGAAAAATTGGTATCAGAGGACTAGGTTACTTAGGTCTCACAACTCATAGAAAACTTGGTAGAGTCCGAGGGATCGGTACAGATACGTCTGTATTTATCCCCAGAGGCTACAAACTTAGGATGACTCCACATTTCTTTTCATCTCTGTCGTGCAATATGAATTCTGAGTACTGATTGAGTTTCTATTCTATTCTCTCACAGATGGCGAGGACGCGTTCTTCCCTTGGTTCTGCTCAGCAGCCCGACACTCATGCTACAGCTCCTACGAGGGGCTGAGGTTGAGGACGAGGTTGTGCTAGAGGCCGAGGCCAGGGCCGGGCTCAGCCTAGAGCAGCAGCCCCATTGGAGGACCCTCAGATTGTGTCTGACGAGAAGGTCCCAGTTCCGGTAGTCCCAGTTGGACCAGCTCAGGTCCCAGAGGGGTTCATAGCTACCCCACTACGTCAGGACGCTCTTGTCTGTCTAGTCGGACTAATGGAGAGTGTAGCACAGGCGGGTCTTCTTCCTACTGCACCAGCCATCTCTCGGGCTGGGGGAGGTGCCAAGACTCCTGCTACCCGCACACCAGAGAAACTAGCTCCCCAGTTCAATACTCTTGCACCTCAGGCAGTTGGAGAAGCTCAGCCGGGTTTTGTGGCACAAATAGTTGAGGGGGCAGCCATGTCTGCCGATGCTTTGTGGAGGCTATATAAGTTCACCAAGCTATTTTCTACTACATTTACTGGTAAATCATCAGAGGACCCCCAGGATTTCTTGGACAATTTCTATGAGGTCCTTCGGAACATTGGTATTGTGGAGTTCAATGGAGTTGATTTTTCTACATTTCGTCTTTCTGGTACCGCCAAGACTTGGTGGAAGGATTATTGCTTGACCAGGCCAGCTGGGTCTGCACCATTGACTTGGGCTAAGTTCTCCGAGTTGTTCATGGAAAAGTTTCTACCGCTAACTCAGAGGGAGGGTCTTCGGATGCAGTTTGAGCGCCTCCTACAAGGATCTATGGTTGTTACACAGTATGAGACCAGGTTCATTACTTTGGTCCGACATGCTATCATGATACTCCCCACTGATCATGAGAGAGTGAGGAGGTTTATTGAGGGTCTAGCTCAGCCTATTAGACTCTAGATGGCTAGAGAGACAGGAACTGATATTTCATTCCAGGAAGCGGCCAATGTGGCTAGGCATATTGAAATGTTTTTATCACAGGGCAGTGGTCAGGGGTCTTACAAGAGACCTCGCTATTCCGGTCAGTTCAGTGGTGCCTCATCTGGAGGCAGATATTCTTTCGGCAGAGGTCATCCTCTTAGGCCATTCCAGTCGGCCCTTCAGGTATCCCGCAGTGCACCATCAGTCCATGTCAGCGCACCGCCGCTTCAGAGCTTCCAGGGTGGTTATTCTGGTCGACAGGGTCAGTTTCAGGGCCAACAGCTTCAGCAGCAAGAAGCAGAGGGCTTGTTACTCTTGTGGTGATCCAGGGCACATTGTTAGGTATTTCCCCCGAGCTTCTGGTAGTTCTCAGCATTAGGGCTCTCTTACTATGATTCCTGCACCAGGTGCACCCCCACCCCCTCGACCAGCTAGAGGTGGAGGTCGAGGTGAGAGAGGTGGAGGTCAGACTCATAGAGGTGGAGGACAGCTCACGAGAGGTATAGGTCAGGAAGCAGTAGGTCGACCCAGGGATGATTAGATTGGAGGGGCTCAGCCCCGGTGCTATGCTTTTCCTGCCAGGTCTGATGTCGAGGCTTCTGATGCAGTTATTACAGGTATGGTTTCAGTTTGTAGTCGAGAGGCTTCAGTGTTATTTGATTCGGGCTCTACATTCTCCTATGTGTCTTCATATTTTTCCCCTTATTTGAGTATGCCTCGTGATTCCTTGAGTACTGATGTGCATATATCTACACCAGTGGGTGATTCTATAGTGGTAGATCAAGTCTACCGTGCTTGCTCAGTAGACATTGGTGGTCTGGAGACTCAGGTTGATCTTTCCTTCTGGATATGGTCGACTTTGATGTTATATTGGGGATGGACTGGTTATCCCCATATCATGCTATCTTGGATTGCCATGCCAAGACTGTGACCTTAGCATTACCAGATTTGCCATGTTTATAGTGGAGAGGGACTCCTGTTCATTCTACCTGCAGTGTTATTTCGTACGTGAAAGCTCGGCGTATGGTCGAGAAGGGGTGTTAGGCTTATTTGGCTTATGTGCGCGATTCCAGTGTTGAGGTTCCCTCTATTGATTCGGTACCCGTGGTTCATTAATTTCCTAAGGTCTTCCCTTCAGACTTGCCGGGGATGCCACCTGACAAGGACACTGATTTATACATTGATCTGGCTCCGGGCACCCAACCCAGTTCTATTCCGCCGTATCGCATGGCCCCGCCAGAGTTGAAAGAGTTGAAGGAACAGTTGCAGGATTTGCTTGGGAAGGGTTTCATTAGACCCATCATTTCGCCTTGGGGTGCGCAGGTGTTGTTGGTAAAGAAAAAGGATGGTTCGATGAGGATGTGCATTGATTACCGGCAATTGAACAAGGTTACAATCAAGAAGAAGTATCCACTGCCGAGGATTGACGATTTGTTCGATCAGCTTCAGGGTGCCAAGGTATTTTCAAAGATAGACTTGAGATCTGGCTACCATCAGTTGAGGATTAGGGCATCCGATGTCCCTAAGACATCTTTACGCACTTGTTACGTTCATTACGAGTTCTTGGTCTTGTCGTTTGGGCTGACAAATACCCCAGCAACATTTATGGACTTGATGAACCGAGTGTTCAGGCCTTATTTGTACTCATTCGTGATAGTCTTCATTGATGAGGTATTGATATACTCCCGCAGTCAGGAGGAGCACGAGCAGCAACTCAGAGTGGTTCTTCAGACTTTGAAGGATGGTCAGTGCAAAGTTTTCGAAGTGTGAGTTCTGGTTGAGTTCAGTTGCATTCCTGGGTCATGTCGTATAGCAGAGGGTATTCAGGTTGACTCGAAGAAGATTGAGGCATTCAAGAACTGGCCTAGACCAGCATCAGCTATAGAGATTCGGAGTTTCTTGGGATTGGCAGGCTACTATCATCGGTTCGTCGATGGTTTCTCATCTATTGCAGCCCCGATGACCAGGTTGACCCAAAAGGGTGCCCATTTCTGATGGTCAGACTAGTGTGAGGCGAGCTATCAGAGGCTCAAGACAGCTCTAACTGCGGCACCGGTATTGGGTTTGCCCACAGGTTCAGGGCCTTATACAGTCTATTGAGATGCTTCCTGTACTGGGCTTGGTGCAGTGTTGATGTAGGATGGCAAGGTCATTGCTTATGCTTCGAGGCAGCTGAAGATTCATGAGAATAACGATCCAGTGCATGATTTGGAGTTGGCAGCCATTGTCCACGCATTGAAGATTTGGAGGCACTATCTGTATGGCGTGGCGTGTGAGGTGTTCATGGATCATAAGAGCCTTCAGTACTTGTTCAAGTAGAAGGAGTTGAATTTGGGGCAGAGGAGGTGGTAGGAGTTGTTGAAGGACTATGATATTACCATCTTATATCAGTCGGGGAAGGCCAATGTGGTGGCCGATGCTTTGAGTAGGAAGTCAGCTAGTTAGAGCAGTCTTGCTTTTATTCCGGTCTGTCACAGGCCGCTTGCATTGGATGTTCAGGCTTTGGCCAATCGATTTGTGAGGTTGGATATTTCTGAGCCTCGTCGAGTGTTGGCTTGTACGGTCGCTCGTTCTTCATTATTGGAGCGTATCCGTGATCAACAATTTGATGATCCCCATTTGTGTGTCCTTAGAGACACGGTGCAGTGCGGAGGCGCCAAGCAGGTGACCTTAGATGATGATGGTGTTTTAAGATTACAGGGGCCAGTTTATGTGCCCAATGTTGATGGGATTCGAGAGTTGATATTAAAGGAGGCCCATAGTTCCACGTACTCTATTCATCTGGGCACCGTGAAGATGTATCAGGATTTGCGGCAACATTATTGGTGGCGTAGAATAAAGAAGGATATTGTGGCATATGTGGTCCGGTGATTAAATTGTCAACAGGTTAAGTATGAGCATCAGAGGCCTAGTGGTTTATTTCAGATGATGGAGCTTCCCAAGTGGAAGTGGGAGAGGATCACTATCGACTTCGTTACTGGACTTCCGTTGACCCGGAAGAAGCTCGTTGCAGTTTGGGTCATTGTTGATATGCTGACCAAGTCAGCACATTTCATTCCTGTGGTAGTCTCCTATTGATCCGAGAGATTAGCTGAGATCTATATCCGGGAGATTGTTCGCCTTCATGGTGTGCCGGTATCTATCATTTCGGACCGGGGCGCGCAGTTTACCTCGCGTTTCTAGAGAGCAGTTCAGCGAGAGCTAGGCACCTAGGTGGAGTTGAGATAGCCTTTCATCCCCAAATGGAGGGGCAGTCCGAGCGGACTATTCATATATTGGAGGATATGCTCCGAGCTTGTGTTATTGACTTTGGAGGATCATGGGATCATTTCTTGCCTTTAAAAGAGTTTTCCTACAACAACAGTTACTAGTCGAGTATCCAGATGGCTCCTTATGAGGATTTATATGGTAGGCGATATCGAACTCCAGTTGGATGGTTTGAGCGGGGAGAGGCTCAATTGTTGGGTACAGATTTGGTTCAGGAGGCCTTAGACAAGGTCATGATCATTCAGGATAGGCTTCGTGCAGCTCAGTCCAAGCAAAAGAGTTATGTAGATCGTAAGGTTTGGGATGTGGCTTTCATGGTTGGTGAGCGGGTATTGCTCCGAGTGTCTCCTATGAAGGGAATGATGAGATTTGGGAAGAAGGGAAAGCTTAGCCCTAGGTTCATTGGTCCGTTTGAGATTCTTGATCAAATGGGAGAGGTGGCTTATAGACTTGCATTGCCGCCTAGGTTATCAGTCGTACATCTAGTTTTTTGTGTGTCCATGCTTCTGAGGTATCACGACGATCCAGCCCATGTATTAGATTTCAGCACTGTCCAGTTGGACAAGGACTTATCTTATGAGAAGGAGCCGGTAGCTATTCTAGACCGGCAGGTTCGTCAGTTGAGATCTAAGAGTTTCCTTTATGTTCGTGTTCAGTGGAGAGGTCAGCCTCATGAGGCATCGACCTGGGAGTCCGAGTCCGATATGTGGAGCCGTTATACTCATCTATTCCCCGACCTCTGGTACTCCCTTCTTCTGTCTGTTCGAGGACGAACGGTTGTTTTAGAGGTGGAGAATGTGACGACCCGAAGGGTCATCACCTGTTTTCTCACCCATTCTATGCTTCTGAGGCCTTGGAAAGCTCATTTATGGTTGCCTCGATTTGCGTGTGCAGTCCGGGCACGTAGCTGGAAAGCTTAAATATGAAATTCTGTGAAAATACTAAGTTTTGATATTAAAATAAATAAATTTGACTTCGGTCAATATTTTGGGTAAACAGACCCGTACCCGGACCCGTGATTTGACGGTCCCGGAGGGTCCGTAGGAAAATATGGGACTTGGGCATATGCCCGGAATCGAATTCCGAGGTCCCAAGCCCGAGAAATGAATTTTTGAGTAAAACTGTTTTGCTGAAATTTATAAAGAAAAGTAAAATGAAATCTAATTAGAAAGTGATGGTATCGAGCCCGTATTTTGGTTCCAATGCCCGGTACAGGTCTTATATATGGTTTAAGCACTTTTTGTAAAGTTTGGTTGAAAACGGATTTGGTTTGACGTGTTTCAGACTTAAAAATGGAAAATTTGATGTTTTATGAAAGTTTCATATAATTCATGGATTTTAAAGCTTATTTCGATGTATATGATGTTATTTTGGCGATTTGATCGCACGGATAAGTTCATGGGATGTTTTTGAGGTGGTGTGTATATTTGGTTTGAAGCCCCGAGGGCTCGGGTGAGTTTTTGATAGGCCACGGATTGCATTTTTGAACTTGGAATTTGCTGTTGTAACTGATCTGCAGGCTTCTCATTTGCGAAGCCAGCATAAAAGGTGCCCTTGCAGGCCAGGGATTGCAAATGCAACCATGTTGTTCGCATATGCGAGTATGGGACCTTCGCAAATGCGACATTTATGGTCGCAAATGTGAAGTCCCTCATTTTGCTCAGTGTTCGTAAATGCAAACTATACTTCGAAATTACCATGTCAGGGCAATTCGTAATTGCGAACCCCTGTTCGCAATTTCCATGCCAACCAGTAGCCTGCAATACACAAACACCAAATTTTGACTCCATTTTTCATATTTTCTCAAACTCAAACACTCTTAGGCGATTTTTTCAAGAACAAGACTTCATCAAAATCATTTATAAGTTGGTTTTTACTCAATTCTTTCAATCATTAACATTATTTAACATGTTTTCAACTTAAAATCAAAGATTTCCATGGGTGAAATTGGGTGTTTTGGGTAGAACTTAGGTTTTTTCTAAAATTGGGGTTCGAGTTGGTGATTTACCTCCGATTTGAGAGATTTTCATGGCTAGACTCGTGAGAGTACTAGGGTTCTGAAAATGTAAAATTTATCCGACTCCGAGATGCTGGCCTAAGGGGCATTTTGGGAATTTTACCTAATTTCGCGCCGTAACTTTGAATTAAATAGTAGAATCAGTTGCTTGAGATGTTATTTATGATATGAAATTTATTTGAATAGATTTGGGTCATTTGGAGTCGGATACTCGTGGCAAACGTGTGGTTTCGAGTTGATTTTTGAGCCGGTTCGAGGTAAGTGTTTGATCTAACCTTAGCTTGAGAAAATAAGAGTTGAGTCTTATTTACTACTTTCTAATTGTCAATTACGATGTATAGGCATGGTGATGAGTATCTATGCATTGGTGTCTAGCATGACCGTGAGTCCTTATATTGCGAATATTCTGATTTTGTTGTAACTTCCATGTTTAATTGATGATTTGTATATGTTGTAAAGAGCGTGTGAAGTGAATTGTGATCTTTAAACTCCTTTAGAGCATTGGATCAAATTGTAGCACGAATGGTGAACATATATGAAATAATTGAATCCTTTGGAGCATTGGTTCTAATTGTAGCACGAATGGTGAAGATATATGAAATAATTTAATCCTTTGGAGCATTGACTCAAATGGTAACACGAATGGTGAAGATATATGAGATAATTGAATTCTTTGGAACATTGGCTCAAGTAATAGTGTAAATTATTAAATGAAAGTGAAAGAAAGAGAAAGAGTTACTAAAATATACCCTTGCCGGATCATTGTTGCTTTTGATATTGTCTCCCTTGCTGGGATGTTGAGATTACTGCTATTGTTCCCTTGCCGAGATTTTTGCCGGGTCATTGTTGCTTTTGATATTGTCTCCCTTTCTGGGATGTTGAGATTACTGTTATTGTTCCCTTGCCGGGATTTAATTTTTTAATTGATGTTCCCTTGCCGGGATTTCTATTTCTATTATGTTTCCCTTGCCCTTGTTTGTAATTATCTTTTGGGTGAGGAAGAGTGTTAAAGCACGAAGGGTGATGTCGTGCACTGTTTTCTATTGTGAGGAAGAGTGTTAAAGCACGAAGTGTGATGTCGTGCCATGATTCCTATTAAAAGCACGAAGGTTAATGCAGTGCCATGATTCATATTAAAAGAACAAAGGTTAATGTCGTGCCGATATAGTGAGGTAAAAGCACGAAGGGTGATGTCGTGCTCCTGTGTTAGTGAGAATGAGAGTAAAGCACGAAGGGTAATTCCGTGCACTTGTTTTGGTGAGTATGAGAGTAAATCACGAAGGGTGATGCCGTGCACTTGTTTATTCCTTGTTGTTATTCAGATACTAGTCGGTTACCTTGTTCTGTTGCTCAAATAAGTGTTTTTTTCCCTTTTGTACCCTTGCATTTTCTTCCCGTAATTGTACTTAACTGTTTACTTCCTGCTGTTATTTCTGTTATATATTATTGAATTGTACAAGTGTTTATTGATTGTCGTGTCCCAACCTCGTCACTACTTCGCCAAGGTTAGGCTCGGCACTTACTCAGTACATGGGGTCGGTTGTACTTATGCTACACCTGCACTTGTTTATGTTTTGCAGACGCGGCCGGACCCGGAGGACATCGTTAGTGGGAGTGTCTTCCAGCTTATCCTAGAGGCTTCAAGGTATATCCGCTGGCGTTCGTGGGCCTTGGTGTCTCTCCCATCCCTATGCCTTCGTTTCTGTCTTGTTTTCCTCTAGTTTCAGTGGCAGTCATGTATTTCCTTTCAGACTTTGTATTTATCACTCTTATAGACCGTTCGTGAGTTTGTGACTCCGGGTTTTTGGAATTTATGTGTCGTTGTATTATGTTGTCATTACTTAGCCTTGAAACCATATTTATTTTTGTTCTTAAGTTGTGAACTATTTTAGCTTATTCTGTTAAATTGATGTTATTATGCTAGTTTAACTGTACATGTTGGCTTGTTTAGCGGGTTCAATGTTAGACGCCATCACGGCCCGATGGTGGGATTTTCGGGGCGTGACACGCTATTACATTGTTCTTAATTAAATATACAAATTCTAATAATAAGAAGAAAATAAAAGAACAATATTAGATGTTTCTCCTGTGAAAGACAACAACTTTCATGCTTTTAGGATCTGTATTCCTCGGCTTTTAGTCCCTACTGGACCATACATAACTCATATGCACTGGCAAAGAATGAATCTGATCATTACAGAGATTAGATTCGACTCTTTACATGTTGCTCCCATAGAGACATAACATCTAAGCCGTCCAAACCAACATATATAAGCGTCTTATGGGGGTAAATTTGACCATTTAAAGGGTCAGATTCACTTCCCTTTAATGCTAACTAATGACTCTATTATGACATCGGGGATATAGAATTAATCACAGAAGCCTCTAAGAGATAATTCTACTGTTATAATCACACATAGATGAACAACCAGATTTTAACAAACAATTACGGATTCAACAGAAATAAAGGCAACATGTTTTATGTATTTTTTCTTAGATTGAATCTGACTAGAAGGGAGAGTCTGATTCAAACCCAGAGATACAAATTTTCTTGACATTTCTAACAACCATACCAATACTTCAACCAGTATTTATTTGAACACTTTGGCTATTGTTGGCTCTTTAGAGAATGAATCAGACCATACAAGGGTTCAGAATCTTTACTCTACAGCCCTTCTTGACTACGTGTTGTATACCCTTTTAAAGGGTGAATTTCATCCATCTACACTACTGTTTTGTGCACTATTATGGGTGAATTTGACCATTGATGGGTCAAATTCATCCACCCTAGTGCTAATGCTATCATATCTAGAGACTTTCTTGTTGAATCTCTTTATTGACAAAAGAGACTCAATTGAAAGCACATTTTCTGCATACCTATAGAGAGAACCTAACCATAGAGGAGGTCAGGTTCTACACCATAGTGCAGCCCTTTGGGAAAGTAGAACTACGATTATCAACTACATTTATATGCCTTTAGCCTGAAATATACAAAATATTCCAGCAAAGAAATACCAACAGCAAAAGCAGTATTTATCACACTCACAGGTTCATTAACATGATAATAAGCATCTATACAGTCACATTTACATAAAGCAGAAGAAACAACCTCATTCATCAAGAACAACTAGTTTAAGAAGGGAGTAGAAGAAGAAAATTAAAGTCCAACATTTCATTAAGAACATATGAGTTAATACATACCTTTTAAGAGTAAAATAGCAAAAGGGACTTGACCAAATAACGGTCAGATGCTAAAAACTAGAGATCAACATAGCAACTAACAGGCAAGTGAAACAAGAGCTTGACAAACCCAGAAAGTGAGAGCTTGAAAAACTAGAAATTAAAACAAGACCAGCAAGAAAACAAATTTCAACTGGATAAACTTTTAAAACCCAGAAAAACCAGTCAGCTACCACCCAAGTATAAGAATACCAAGACTGAGGAAAATCATATTTTCAGATATTTCTATACCTAATCGAGTGTTCTTTCAGTATAGGATTTCTACTGTGTGTGTGTATATGAAATTTCTGTATCTAGATTTTCAGCAGGGCCAAAAGGTTCAAAAAAGTGTCCAGAATATGTAAAAAGCAAGTCTATTTATAGGGAGCTCAAGGATGGGATATGTTTTGGCATATTCCTCATTCAAGAGCTGAAAATAGTACAGGTACAGCTGTCAACCCTATCCTTTTGGGATAGCTGTACCTTCTAGAATATTCCAGCTCTTAATCCCCTTGTAAAAATATCTGATTTCCTAAACTGAGTTACCTAATGTACCCCTTGGAGTCCCTGAATTTACCATTGGATAATCAGGGGTACTCACTTGGGTTATTATTAACTCTAGTTAATTATCCTTAGATACATTTCTTAGTTAAACTAGGACTGATAAGTATTATTAGCTAGATATTAGTTTAATTAAGACTAATCAAATTAATTCTTTTACTTAGGTTAGTTGACTTGTGTTAATTGATCAAACCTAGTTTATTATCTTAATTAGTACCTAGAACTTGGCTGATTATTCAAGGTGTCAATAGCCCAGGTTGGTATTATTAACAGGTGTCCTTTTTACAAACCGTTGTTAATTAGGTTAGACTTGAGGCATATGATTAACTAGTTTCTTAATCAATTAACTAATCAAAGAGAATTGTTCTTAAGAAACAGTGCATTCAAACGGCTATTGATGCGAGACTAAATTGCATAGTTTAACATGTGATATACCTTACATTTTATGTGCATTAATGATAAAATTACACTTGTTATGTGCTTAATGGAGTTTATTTCATGTGTAGGTGAAGTGGAGATGGAAACGGAGCTAAAAGGATGCAAATACGTCGAAAAATACGCGAAAGGAGACACCCGGGCGATACCCGGGCGACAGAGCAAAACAGCCTAACCCTACCTGGCATTAGCTAGGCGTTAGGGCTGAAACGCCAGCCCTACCCTGGCGTTAGCCAGGCGTTAGGGCTGA
>MDKI01288400.1:0-19236 GCA_005239505.1 Nicotiana paniculata | reverse complement strand
TACTGATTTCATAACTTAGTCTTTATTACTTCATTTTGATGCATAAAATGATATTTTTGGACTAAGCACCTTATTTTTACTGATAGCCCGTGTGGCTTGGGGGGTTCTGATTGAGTGAGGCCGAGGGCCTGTGTTGTGAGGATATTATGGGATCGGGTTGTACGCCCAGCATGTACTTACTGATTCATGATTATGAGAGGCCGAGGGCCTGATTGATCATGCCACGAGGTGGCTGTTATAGCGCTTGGGCTGTAGGAGCCCCTCCGGAGTCTGCACACCCCCTGTGAGCGCGGGTACCCTAAGTGAGTGATATGATGTTATGCCCGAGGAGATTTCTTGATTCATGTTGTACTCGATGGGCTGTTTACGAGTGATTGTGAGGTATGCATGAAGGGTTGTATATTAGTGACAGAGATGTTTTCCCGAGGGGCTGTATACGAGTGATGTTCGCCCGAGGGGCTGTTTATTATTTATGTTGCCCGAGGGGATGTATATGAGTGAGTTTTGGCCGAGGGGCTGATTATGTTTTCATCATTTTTACTCACTATTTCATCACTTTGTTTAAAAACTGTTGAAAGATGTTTTAAATGGTTTTACTGAAACTGAGTTCAAACGGAATGATTTTACTAAAACTTATTTCAAACGGAATGATTTGATTCAAAACCCTAATTTTAAAAGCCTGTTGTATTCTACTGAGATTTCATGATATGAAATGTATATGTTTTATTTCTCGTCACTACTGCTCAGTCTTTAAAAAAAAATTACCTCTATTACGTACTGAGTTAGCGTACCCACATTACTCCCTGCATCTTGTGTGTAGATCCATAGGTTACTTGACGTGCCAGCGATTGTTAATTTTCATCCGACGCGGATTCGCGGAGTTAGTAAGGTAGTTGCATGGCGATCGCAGCCCTTTTCTTCTCCTTTCTATCTTCCTTTGGCTGTTATTAGTAATTTTTCCCAGACTATATTAGTCTTAGCATTTTTCAGACAGTTTTTAGTAGATGCTCATGACTTATGACACCCCGATGTCGGGCTTTTCTTTTTGCACTGTGTTATTCAGACTTATATTATAACGTTGTGTTGATTAATTACTTAAAGCAAATCTTTACTTTGAAATATCTGGTTGTTTTGATGGAAGAGTCGGCTTACCTAGTTCTTCGTTAGGCGCCATCACGACCTTGTAAATTTGGGGTCGTGACAAGTTGGTATCAGAGCCTAGGTTACATAGGTCTCACAAGTCATGAGCAGGTTTAGTAGAGTCTTGTGGATCAGTACGGAGACGTCTGTACTTATCTTCGAGAGGCTGCGGAACCCTTAGGAAAAATCTCACATTCTTAAATTCTTGTCGTGCGAATCTATTTATTCAGCAAAAAGCGTAAATATTTGAATTCCTTTCATGTATTCGAATGCGCACGTGAGCGCTCGGTATCAGCTGTGCATCGACGACTTGTTATTTCCATGGGTGAGGTGTGAAATGTGATTTTAGCATGTTGATAATGGGCTAATCTGGAGGGCTTGAGGCCGGGTTTTTTCTGTGGCTTGAGTGCTGGGATTTTGATTGTGTGAGCACGTGTATTTGGGACTTATATGTCCGTTGTGTCCTTATTGGTGGGATTTTGTTACTGGGTGACTATGTGGTGAGTGTGATTTGATTGTGAGATGTGTTCAGATTGTTCGATCACGATAAAAAGAATTTGCTGGAGACGTAGCAAGAACTATAGAGTGTTTGACTTCTGTCTTGAGTTGGCATATGGCCTCGAGTTACGAGTGTATCGAAGGAACTCTCATGTAGTTTAGTTGTGGAGTGAAGTGGATCTTCCGTTGTGTTATGAGTTCCTGGTGATGTCTTTTGGGCTGACCAATGCCCCAGCATCATTCATGTATTTGATTAACAGTGTATTTCAGCAATATTTGTTCTCCTTCATTATTGTATCCATTGATGGCATCCTGGCGTACTCACGTAGCCAGGAGGAGCATACTCAACATTTGAGGATAGTATTATAGATATTAAGGGAGGAGAAGCTTTATGAAAAGTTCTCCAAGTGTGAATTTTGGCTCAGTCCAGTAGCATTCTTGGGGAAAACGGTTTCCAGTGAGGGTATCCAGGTAGTCAGACGAGTGTGGAGAGAGCTTCAGAAGCTCAAGATTCTTTGATCACAGCTCCAGTGTTAGTTCTTCCATTATATTCCGGTTCTTGTACCACATATTGTGATGCCTCGAGAGTAGGCGTTGGTTGTGTTTGAATGCAAGAGGGTAAAGTGATTACATATTATCTATGATTTTAGGAAGGGTATAGAGAGATATCAGTTTGAGGCTAAGCAGGTGGGTTATCTTCTGCGGGGTATCCTGAGGGCGTGTGAACCCTATGTTGTTTTGTAGCGAGTCCTCTTTTACCAATGAATGATATATGTTGCGATTTGACTTTAGCTCGCTTGTGAAAGCTGGTATGACTATTAAAATGGTGAAGGCGAGACTTGCAGATGATTTGGGATATTAGATGGTTTGTGTTATATGAGCTTATGAAAGATTTCGTTGAATCTCACTGTGTTATTGTGGCGGTGATAGCGTATGGGCAATGTGAGTTATTGTTTGTCTTGACCTATGTCTTTGAGCCAAGTGGGGGAGTCTGCTATTGATAAGTTGATCCCGCGGCTAAGTGTAGTATTGGTTTCAGTTTGAGGTATAATGGTGAATCAGTTGTGATTAACAGAGGTTGAGATCAAGGATGATTGAGTAAATGAAATTTTGAACAAGGCTTGTGTTATGCTTTATGGGTATATGAGAAACATTGGATGAATTTGTTGTTGTAAGGGATGTAACATGTATGGAGTAGGAAATCGCTCGGCTGCTTCCTTAGGTGTTGTTGTACTTATGGGGCATAGGTTGTTCGATTCATTTGATCAGTTTAATTGAGACCTGAGTAGATATGACTCCCGAGAAAATTCTAATGGATTCAAGATTTATATGTAAGAATTAGGGATCTTCAGGATGTGTATTTGGATAGAAACTGAGGTTTACATTGGAGGGTGTCAAGACATGTGGCATTTCTATATCATTTTGGATTCTACATGTCAGTATCAAGAAGGTGAAGGTAATGACTTTAGATTCGCATGAAGTCTTTTCAGGGTAAGTATTTTGAATGTGGTACTTTTGGGGATATTTAAGAGAGTATTCAACGGTTTATGAGCCTTAGGGCGGTGTGGTTTGTGCTAGGGTCTCGCGTGGTGAGATTTGGGTTGAGGATTTTGGTATTATGGCAAGGGGAAGAATCAATTTGAAGGTAACTCAGAAGGAACTCAGAGAGATAGGGCAGCGTGGTAGTAGGTCAGATCGGCACGGTAATGGGTATGATTAGTTCTTTGGGTGTTTAGGAGGTAATGAATTTCTACAGGTATTTTCACGACCCAAAATCCATAAGGTCGTGATGGCACCGGACACCACTTTCAGGCAAGCCAATCATTAAATGGTTGAGTTAAATTTCCTCTTTTAGCATTTTTGAAATCATTACCTTTCACTTATTACATAATAACTGAATAAAATACACTAAGTAAATACGACAGTTTAATATTCCATTCTTTTTATAAAATACATCCCAAACACATCCCAGAACCTGGTGTCACCAGTGCATGAACAAATTTTAAGAATTTGACAATACTACAAAGCTTGTCCGAAATACAATTTGGACAAGGAATTACAATGAAAATAAATACAATATGAGGGAGACTCTGCCGGCTGCGGGTCGCCTCCGGATGATGCAGCTCACCTAAGTCTCCAAGACGGCCACATCGCTGTGAAAGTACCTGTGCAATAAAAATGCACAACAAGCGTAGCATGAGTACGAAAATAACGTGTACTCAGTAAGTATCCCGCCTAACCTCAGAGAGGTAGTGACGAGAGGTCGAATTAGACACTTGCTAGAAGTAAATTTAGTATAATCAAGTGAGACATTAAGCATGAATATCATAGGCAAATTTAATAATAATCAGGGATAAAAAATATCAACTTCTTTCACATTTAACATATTAAATCTCCGTCATTTCAGTTGGCAATTTATAACTTCTTAAGCCAATAAACAGTAATAATTACAGGAAATATGCAACAATTATCATTCGCAAGAAAATGCCGAGGGTTGAATGGCGAGGACCAACAATAATAAAATGTGCATTGCCGAGGGTCCAACGGCCCGAACCATAGATGCATCTATCTGCCCCGCTCGCGAATCAAGCATGCGACGCGATTAACATAATACTAGGGCTACCCTGCTCGCGAATCATACCTGCGACTCGGGTCTCTTATAAATATAGATAAATACAGGGTCATCCTGCTCGCGAATCATACATGCGACTCAGGCACCCAAAGTTACACATATTAACACCAATAAACCACATTTTTATCAGGAAAATTAGCTGTTCAATGAAGTGATAAAATTCTCCTTTTAATAAATATGAGAATAGTATTTAAAACCTTTATGGAGATTTACTTGCCAATTTCGACAGGGTTCCAAACTCTATAGCGTTATCCGAAACATAATTATCCAAGGAAGAATCAATTCTCCTTCTAGGTGATTAAGAAAAGTAAACTCTATCCTTCTTAGAGATTTAGATACTAATTGAAAGCAACACATGATATTTTATTGACAAGGTCACAAGTACAACAAGTAAAGCATGTTAGTAGGTCCTAGACTAACCGGACATAGCATATTAGTAGCTACGCACGGACCCCCGTCACTTCGTGCGTACGTAGCCCCCCGCAAGTAATAACATGTACTCATTTAGTTCACCTATGGGGATCATTCCCCCTCACAAAGTTAGAAAGGAGACTTACCTCGCTCCGAAATTCCATAACCGGCTTCCAAGCCCTTCCGACGACTCCAATGGACGCACAATGCCCCAAAACTATCCAAATAACGACAAACCAATGAAAATATACTCTAATATTTGCAACAATTCAAATTATATAAATTCTCAACTCCGCTCAAGGAATTGACCAAAATGCCCTCGGGCCCACGTGCCCGGATTCCGAAATTTATCGAAAATAAACTCTACCCATAGCCTTACTAGCTCAAATATACAATTTAATCAAATATTCATGCTCAATTTCGTGGTAGAAATCCAAAATACAATCTCTAGGTCTTCTACCAAAAACCCACAATTTCAACTAATTTTCATGTTCTAATCCATATATACACATGTATTTAACTCAAAATTGTGAAGAAAACACTTACCACACTTCATATGATGAAAAACGCCTCAAAAATCGCTTCAATCCGAGCTCCATATCTCCAAATATGCTAAAAGTGGCCAAAACCTTGATATATATCTTCTGCCCAGGTATTTACTCATCGCGATCGCGAAGTACATAGATTTCCAGCCCAAAATTAGCTCTTCCCGATCGCGGAAAGAGCTTCACGGTCGCAAAGAACAAATTCCCATCTCTTTCGGATAGCCTCTAGTAGAATGGTCATAACGTTTTGCACAAAAATTCCTCATAGAATTTGAGATATAAGCTGCCAAAGTCAGCCCTATGCAACACAAATTTCTTCTTTATCTTCCCGGACATCCTGTAGTGTAACAGCCATATCTATTTGTAAACAAATCTAAATTCTAAATGGTTTACTTTTCTAGAAACTAAACACAAAGGACTACAACTTTATTTTTTTTACCATCTCAAAATTCTTTATAGATTGTGAGATATGGGCCTCCGAAGTCGAGTCAGTGCAGCAGAATATTTCCTCTACGCGATCGCGAAAAGCTTTCTGCGATCGCGAACTGGCCCTTTTCTCTCATTATACTCATCGCGATCGCGACCAATTCCCCACGATCGCGTAGCACACTGCTGTAGCCTAAAACCAGCAGCTATAAATGGCCTAGAAATGGTCCGAAACAACCCCGAAACTCAGCCGAGCCCCTCGGGACCCCGTTCGAACGTGCCAACAAGTCTGAAAACGTATCATGGACTTAATCGAGGCCTCAAATCACATCAAACAATGTCGAAATCATGAATCGCACCCCAATTCAAGCTTTATGAACTTTAAAATTTCAAACTTCCACATCCGATGCCGAAACCTATTAAATTACGTCTGATTGACCCCAAATTTTGCACACAAGTCATATTCGACATTACGGACCTGCTCCGATTTCCGGAATCGCATTCCGACCCCGATATCAAAATTTCCACTTTCGGTCGGATTTCTCAAAAACCTTCAAATTTCTATCTTTAGCCAAATGACTTCAAAATGACCTATGGACATCCGAATTCACTTCCGATCGCGCTCCCAACTCCAGAATCACCGTACGAAGTTATTCTCAAGCTCGGATTCCCAAACGGACATCAATCTCACTGAAATGCCTTCCAACCCAAATTTATGAAATTCTTCTAAAATGCTATCTTCCATAATATGCACCGAAACGCTCCCGGGTTATCCGACTTCCGATCCTAACATACGCGAAAGTCTGAAATCATCATATGAACCTGCTGGAACCTTCGAATCCTGATTCGGAGGTTCTTTACTCAAAATTCCAATCTTAGTTGATTCTTCCAACTTAATGCTTCCGAAAATGAGAATTTTCTTTCCAAATCCACCCGAACTTCCCGAATTTCAATTCCAACCATGCGTACAAGTCATAATACCTGAAATGAAGCTGCTCATGGACCCAAACCGCTGAACGACGCGCTAGAGCTCAAAATGACCGGTCGGGTCGTTATATTCTCCCCTACTTAAACAGACGTTCGTCCTGGAACGTGCTAGGAACTGCCCTGGAGTTATCTGAAATCACTGTTTAACACCTCGAGCACCTGTCCGTGCCACCACAACCCAGTTGAGCACATTAGCTTGATCAAATCTGAAGATATTCTCTTTTATCCATATAATAAGCTCAGAACCGAGTTCCAACACGTGAAGTTTCTCTAACAGGCCTAGTCCCAATATATAAACACCGTACCAACTACCACACGATATACCAGAACATGACTGCATACCTTTGCTGAATTAGCACCATGCACCGCATATTGCATCATCTAACCACAATGACACTCCCTGAACCTTAATAGCCAAAATTCCACGAATCTGATGCTCCCAATGCACCTTATGATATATATATACATCCTGCCATAATGCTGGCGATAACACCATAATGGAGGAGATGTGTAGAAATTTCTAACCAATTGCAGAGTTAACCAAATATTGAATCATTTCTCTTGACTAAGACCATCATCTCATTACGAACCAAATAATAGTAATTGTCCTTTAATATATTCCGCATAACCTTATCGCACTGATCCATGATCCAATAATCTCGTCTCACCCGGTATGAACTGCTCAGTCAAAAAATCACTCCCATACATGACCATTAGTCTCGCACGATGCCACAATGCGCCAACAGGCCACAACTCGAACATGATACATAAGGAAATGAATCAAGAAGGACTACTCAACTCACGCAACTAATGTGAACTTTCCTTAGAAAATAGGGAGTAAAACATAAGAAAAACAATTATAGGAACCTCAACATCCCACTGAAAAAACAAAATAATCCCACTGATGCGGAGTGCAACTTGATTCGAATAACATACCCATGGAGGCGTGCCACCCGATCCCATCATAAAATTCATATAAGGAGATACACACCAAGCTGGATTGCTCATTATTACAAATTACTGAATATCGGTCACAAGCACGCTAAGTGCATAATACCATCTCGAGGAGACTGATAGAGCTATATTCTACAAAACTTAAGCACAACTGAGGTGCGATATATATATACTCTGAATCTCAAGAGCTCTCCTGCTCACATAACATCATTACTACGCAGAAACTCAACACATAGAATTTGTCAAGCCATTAGACAACTCCCAAGCCGATTCTGCTGGCACTGAACTAGGCTATATACACCCCTTTTCTCATAACACCCAAGAGAAACCATCATAGCCGGGACAAACACCCCACAATCCACAACCAACTGAACCGAACACCTTCCAGGCATAAATTCTCAAATAAGCAATGTTGAACTTCCTTATACTTGGTCTAAATCTTCAATCAATCAGGTGACTACATGTAACACTTATATAATTTTCACGTGGTCAAGCTCCCACGACCTTCCACACTAGGTAACAAGTTTGCACGTCCATACCACCGACCATGCTAACGATGTAAAACCAATCAAGAACCCATAACCAGGATACAAGGCCTCTTTCACCAAACACCGATCTCAGGTGACACTAAAGACAACAGCAGTTTCCTTGCTTATCCGAGCTCATGACATCCTTGTTAACACTGAACTGCAAATATCGATTCTTACTCCCAATTACATATTTTTTACCGCACCTAACATGCCAATATAAGATAGCGCAAGAATTCTATCATAACTCCTGAACCACTTATAGGGTGAATACTTCATCACATAGAAACCTTCTACTTACCTCAACTCTAGAGAATCATCACAACACACGAGTGAATTATCACAATCACAATACATGCAAATCCTTAAGTAGTAGTCCATGCCACCATAATCCTTCCGGGATCTGCCTACACCTGACAGGCCGTAATACTTGAATGCTTCCAAATAAATCCATTATGACGGCCGACAAGCCACACACACACCGGCACAAACCACATGCATAACTTAATCACATTGAAGGAACTGATCACTGCCGTACATGTGCCATTTCAACCATGGCTAGCCAATCTATCTTCTCCTAATCATCCCTAATCGCCTCAGAATAATAGCAACCCCATTCGACACATAATAAACTCAACCCTCACGCATCCTGAATGGCCTTGATTCATGAGACCATGTTGTCTAAATCCCGTAAACCGTCTCATACCCTCCTAATAACCTTTCTACAATTCGGAGTTTATTTCTCCCACTCCTCCAATACCATTGTGCACGCTGAAAATAACATAGAACACTCCAATCATTTTCCGTTTCTCAGAAATTACGCTGCACAAGCTCGATTCTTAATCATATTACTGCCTGAAACCCTTAAACACTGCATTCTTAGCCTTCGAATTCATTAGGACCGCTATCAAGAGTCACCCGCTCTAATTGGCCCCGAATACAATCAGCTCCAAGGCTCTTCTAGCACATGCACACCTTCTCAATGAAGCATGTGACTAAGTCACTACTCTTATAACTCACCTATGGCTTAAGAATAAATTCTGAATCTCCCAAAACCTAACCCTGGTCCAATAGGACCAAATTTTGCACATATTTATCAAATCCCATGCTTAATTACCACTTTATTCCTTAGCTGTAATAACTTTCCAATATGCCGACAATCCGCAACCTCCATGACAAGATAATCCTGCAACCCAATTACAGGCGGTGGGACTCTCCCACTTAGCCCGAAGCTACTCCTTGCACCGCTCTGGACCCCACCGAACTTCTTTCTCCACTGCCGACATGATCTTGATCAACCAACCCATAAAATCCTTATAAATTCTCCTGTCAGCATTCCATGAATTCTCTAGCATCATTCATATATTCGGCCTCCCACCGAATAACCACTAGAATTCCTTGCAGAAACCTGCCAACTACACGACTGCTAACCTCCCCATGAGAGATAACCCACATGTGGAAATAACCAACTGACACCTTCCAACGACGCCGTACTGCACACCCTCTAAAATATCAATATCCCATCCTAAGCATGATTTCATTCACCAACTTTACCAGTCCGTCCGCTCCTCATGGACATCTACTAAATGTGCTACAATAACCTCTAATTCATCAATATGCTGCCGCTCCCCCACTTTGGTTAAACTCATTCCTTTAGGCACTACCTGACCTCCTTTCCTTACGCCTGGCCTTTTTAGAAATTTAGCCGCCGCCTGACACTTCTCACATGCCTTCCTTCGTCGGAATCTAAATACTGAAATCTCGAAATCACACTCTGAGAAGACCTCACTTCAAGCCATTTATCACCCCAACCCATGAGCAAGCCTTCTACCATCATATCAACACTGCGCGATAACCAATCGTAAACATCATAACAATCTGACATAGCCTCAAAGTTCTCAGAAACACAGCAACCGAATTGAAACAACATAATATTCTTCTGCAGGGCAACAACAATAGCCCCAACCAACTACACATAGAAAACATCTCGCACCATTTTCCGTAGCACCATATCAATTCCTCAAATCCACGTTTCATAGCAAGCGCTTCACGACGTATAAGATTGAGTAGGAAGAACATAGGCATAAGCCTCAAAGGAATCGAATCGCACGATGAGGAATCAAGAAGGAAAGTACTCCTAACAGCCCTGTAGCCTCTCGAAGATAAGTACAGACGTCTCCGTACCGATCCACAAGACTCTACTAGACTTGCTCATGACTCGTGAAACCTAAGGGAACCTAGTGCTCTGATACCAAGTTGTCACGACCCAAAATCCATAAGGTCGTGATGGCACCGGACACCACTGTCAGGCAAGCCAATCATAAAATGGTTGAGTTAAATTTCCTGTTTTAGCATTTTTGAAATCATTACCTTTCACTTATTACATAATAACTGAATAAAACCCGCTAAGTAAATACGACAGTTTAATATTCCATTTTTTTATAAAATACATCCCAAACACATCCCTGAACCCGGTGTCACCAGTGCATGAGAAAATTCTAAGAATTTCACAATACTACAAAGCTTGTCCGAAATACAAATTGGACAAGGAATTTAAAATGAAATAAATACAATATGAGGGAGACTCTGTCGGCTGCGGGTCGCCTCCGTATGATGCAGCTCACCTAAGTCTCCAAGCCGGCCACATCGCTATGAAAGTACCTGTGCAATAAAAATGCACAACAAGCGTAGCATGAGTATGAAAACAACGTGTAATCAGTAAGTATCCCGCCTAACCTCAGAGAGGTAGTGACGAGAGGTCGAATTAGACACTTGCTAGAAGTCAATTTAGTATAATCAAGTGAGACACTAAGCATGAATATCATAGGCAAATTTGATAATAATCAGGGATAAGAAATATCAACTTCTTTCACATTTAACACATTAAATCTCCGTCATTTCAGTTGGCAATTTACAACTTCTTAGGCTAATAAATTAATAATTACAGCAAATACGCAGCAATTATCATGCGCAAGAAAATGCCGAGGGTCGAACGGCGCGGACCAACAATAATAAAATGTGCACTGCCGAGGGTCGAATGGCATGAACCATAGATGCATCTATATGCCTCGCTCACGAATCGAACATGCGACGCGATTAACATAATACTAGGGCTACCCCGCTCGCGAATCATACCTACGACTCAGGTCCCCGTAAAAATATACATAAATACAGGGTCACCCAAAGTTACACATATTCACACCAATAAACCATATTTTTATTAGGAAAATTAGCTGTTCAATGAAGTGATAAAATTCTCCTTTTAATAAACATGAGAATTGTATTTCCTTTCTGGAGATTTACTTGCCAATTTCGATAGGGTTCCAAATTCTATAGATTTATCCGAAACACAATTATCCAAGGAAGAATAAATTCTCCTTCTAGGTGATTAAGAAAAGTAAACTCTATCCTTCTCAGAGATCTAGATACTAATTGAAAGCATCACATGATATTTTATTGACAAGGTCACAAGTACAACAAGTAAAGCATGCTAGTAGGTCCTAGACTACCCGAACATAGCATATTAGTAGCTACACACGGACCCCCGTCACTTCGTGCGTACGTAGCCCCCCGCAAATAATAGAATGTACTCATTTAGTTCACCTATGGGGACAATTCCCCCTCACAAAGTTAGAAAGGAGACTTACCTCGCTCCGAAATTCCATAACCGGCTTCCAAGCCCTTCCGACGATTCTAATGGACGCACAACGCCCCAAAATTATCCAAATAACAAAAAACCAAAGAAAATATACTCTAATATTTGAAACAATTCAAATTACATAAATTCTCAACTCCGCTCAAAGAATTGACCAAAATGCCCTCGGGCCTACGTGCCCGAATTCCGAGATTTATCGAAAATAAACTCTACCCATAGCCTTACTAGCTCAAATATACAATTTAATCAAATATTCATGCTCAATTTCGTGGTAGAAATCAAAAATACAATCTTTAGGTCTTCTACCAAAAACCCACAATTTCAACTAATTTCCATATTCTAATGCATATACACACATGTATTTAACTCAAAATTGTGAAGAAAACACTTGCCACATTTCATATGGTGAAAATCGCCTAAAAAATCGCTTCAATCCGAGCTCCATAGCTCCAAATATGCTAAAATTGGCTGAAACCTCGATATATAACTTCTACCCAGTTATTTACTCATCGCGGTCGCGTAAAATGCTTTGCGATCGTCATAACTTCTACCCAGCCCATCTCTTCCGGACAGACTCTAGTATAATAGTCATAACTTTTCTCACAAAACTCCAAATGACAAATGGTTTAATGTTATGAAAACTACACTCCAAGATCTACAACTTTCATATTTAGTCATCTCCCAATTCCTTATAGATTTTGATATATAAGCTGCCAAAGGCATCCCTGTGCAACACAAATTTCTTCTTTATCTTCCCGGACATCCTGTAGTGTAACAGCCATATCACTTTGTACACAAATACAAATGCTAAATGGTTTACTTTTCTAGAAACTAGACACAAAGGGCTTTATGAACTTTAAAATTTCAAACTTCCACATCCGATGCTGAAACCTATCAAATTACGTCCTATTGACCCCAAATTTTGCACACAAGTCATATTTGACATTACAGACTTGCACCAACTTCCGAGATCGCATTCCGGCCCCGATATAAAAATTTCCACTTCCGATCGGATTTCTAAAACACCATCAAATTTCAATCTTTAGCCAAATGACTTCAAAATGACCTACAGACATCCGAATTCACTTTCCATCGCGTTCCCAACTCCAGAATCACCATACAAAGCTATTCTCAGGCTCGAATTCCCAAACAGACATCAACCTCACTGAAATGCCTTCCAACCCAAATTTATGAAATTCTTCTAAAATGCTATCTTCCATAATATGTGACGAAATGCTCTCGGGTTATCCGACTCCCAATCCGAACATACGCCCAAGCCCGAAATCATCATACAAACCTGTTGGAACCTTCGAATCCTGATTCAGAGGTTGTTTACAAGTCATAATACCTGAAATGAAGCCGCTCATGGCCCCAAACTGCTGAATGACGTGCTAGAGCTCAAAGCGACCCGTCGGGTCGTACAGGTATTTCGTGGCAATGCTCTTGGGTTTTTGGTGACCTGTGTAGCTTGGTTGAGTTAGAAGGAATCATTCCTGGCGGTTTATTTATGTGCAAATGGGATTCGGAGAGTTCTTGATGATTTCTACCATGGTTAGAGATGTATATTTTCTACTAGCGTGAGGAGCATGTGATGTATAGTGATTTTCTCCTAGGTGGGATCAAATGGAAAGTTCCTGGCTAGTTGAGTATGTAGTCGTTTGTGACTCAGAGTGGATTATGAAGTTCTAGAATGTATTATAGGATGACATTTCTACTTGGTATGGCTTGATGAGAGTATATGTTTCAGAAGAGGCACTGTGTTTTGATTTATGGATACTTCATTGGTATAGAGGTATTCTCCTCGTTGGTCGGCTGCGGACGTTAAATTTTTTCCTTGTAACACATATGAATTATAGGGGTATCCCTCGTGGTATGATCGTGTATTGGAGAAGTATTAGACATTCAGGCAGCGGAGTTGAGATCGGATATGGTGATTCATGTGCTCTATGGGTTTGGATACTGGGAACTCTAATGAGTAGATAATTTTCATAGTTGTGGGTTGTGGAGACATAGCCAAGTTTATTCAGAGGTTAGCGTGTGTTGTGATTCAGTCATTTTGGACCTTCGGAAGGTAATTTGTCTATTGTGGATGACCAGATCGATTTGGGGTCCATTATTAGTCCTAATTGGGATAGGTGTTTTGCGCTAAGTCGGATTAGTTGACTCCGTAGTGCTATTGTTGAGAGACGTGCCATTCAGTTATTGTTGGACTTAATTACGTTCTGGAATGATTTTTAAGTTACTTTTCCACGCTACGAGAAGTCGTGATTTCTTGGTTTTAGGCACATATGGTGCGGTTTATTGTGATCTTATAGCGGAATTTGATTGAGATGAGTAATTGGGTATTGCATGATGGAGGTGTATTGGTTATGTTCTTCCGGGCTTCGTGTGGCATTGTACCCTCTGTTTCTCCATGGTTATGGTAATGCACTTTGAGTACTGGATATCGAATTTTGCGTGGTGGTTTATTTTGAGCAAGGTGACTTGAAGTATTTCACGTGGACCACTATTTGGATGGGATCGCGCATTACAGTGAATTTATGTTGAGATATGATCCTTGTCTAAGATTTCGTGTGTTATGGTTCTATGGTGCGAGATAGGTTGTTAACATCTCGTTGTGGCGGTATTTGTTGAGCTTGCGGGATGGTTCTCTCGCTTGAGTAATTTTCTATGTTTTAGTACACTTGGCTCGTTGCATATTGGTGCACGGATTTCACGGGTTGTAGTTGTAGATTGTATTGATGTGGCATGTCACTAGAGTTGTTATGATAGACGAAATGAGGTCATCAGACCTAGAATGGGTGCTATCGGATCTGGCTGCATTATATTTGGGAGGATATTGATGCTGATCGGCTTAGAAATTTTGCTATCGTTCCTATCGAAGGAGAGGGAGTTCCACCACTTGTTGATGCAACGAATAGTTATGGGTTCCTGCGCGTTTCTTTCGTCATTGGAAGTATATGAAGGTGTTTGAACGGGTCTGTATTAGATAATAGGTTTATCACCGGAATTTAGTTGTTCTGAGCAGCCACTGTTATCATAAATTATCGCTACGAGTGTTCGAGTTATGAGGGATATCATGTGATTTCATCTTGAGTTATGGCTCTGGTTGGGTACATCTTGTTCAGACTTCACAGAGTGTAGATGCGAGATTTTGATCGTATAGAAAATGTCGGACGTAGAAATTGGATTCTAAGGCTTATGGGCTACGTTGGATGACGAACATTCAGTTATGTTGTGTTATCAAACCTATATGGGATAGGGTGTTGTGCATGGTAAGATTACACGGCGATTTTGATGGTTCTTGGAACAACTCTCGGCACGTTCGAGGACGAACGTGTGTTTAAGTGGGGGAAAATGTAACAACCCGATCAGTCACTCCGAGAGTTTCAGCCCTGTTTCCCCCATTTCTGCTTCATTATATGTGAATCAACCTTATTATGTTGTGTCAGGTCGATTGGCTCGGGTTCAGAGTAATTTTGGAGATGAATGAGACACTTAGTCTCTTAAGTTGGTTATTTAGTTGGAAAAATCAACCGGAAGTGGACTTATGAGTAAATGATCTCAGAATTTGGGCTTTTAGGTTTAGATAGCTTTGTTAGGTGATTTTGGACTTATTCGGAGGTCCGTGGTAGAATTAGGCTTGAATTGGCGAAATTGAATTTTTGGCGATTTTCGGCCGGCAGTGAAAAATTAGATATCGGGGTCGGAATGAAATTCCAGATGTTGGAATAGGTTCGTAGTGTCATTTTTGATGTGTGTTCAAACTTTCAGGTAATTCGGACGTGGTTTGGTTGGTTTCGGCATCATTGGCGAATTTGGGATGTTTAGAAATTCTTAGGCTTGAATCCGAGGGTAATTTGGTGTTTTGATGTTGTTTTGAATGATTCGAAAGCTCAACTAAGTTTGTATGATGCTATGGGATGTGTCAATATGTTTGGTTGAGGTCCCGAGGGCCTCCGGTGAGTTTGGGGTGGTTAAGGGATCATTTTGGCCTTGGTGAGATAGCTGATTAGCTGCAGATTTCTGTTTCTGGTTTCCTCTTTCACGTTCGCGAAGAGTCTTTCTGAGATGGTGAGTTTTTGTTCTACGCGTTCGCAAAGGAGAGGACGCGAACGCTATGGGTAAGGTAGTGTGTGCATCACGAACGTGTGTGTGGTGTCGCGTTCGCGAAGAGGAGTGAGGCAGATGGGAACCCCAGGTTCTTGGTCTACGCGTTCGCGAGGTGAGGGTCGCGTTTGCGAAGTTGTGAGCTGGTAAAGCATCACGTTTGCAAAGAAGTTATCGCATTCGCGAAGAAGTTATCGCGTTCGCAAAGCAGTTGTCGCGTTCGCGAAGAGTAAAGTGGAAAGGCAGTTTGGGTTGGTCTACGCGAACGCGAGAGGACGTTCGTGTTCGCGAAGAAGAAAATCTAGGCAGCAATATTAAATTCCAAAATCGAGGGTTTGAGTCTATAATTCCAAAATTCAATAGAGAGCTTAGGAGAAGGCGATTTTAGAGAGGATTTTTAGAGGAGTGATTGGGGTAAGTGTCCTTCACTTAATTTTGATTAAATTCCATGATTGTGCCTTGATTTTTATCATCTAAATTTGGGAATTTGGGGTGAAAATTGGGAGAAAATGGAAGAGTTCTTGAGAGAGTAATTTGGGGATTTGAGGGACCAAATAAGGTCGGATTTTGGGGAAATTGGTATGGGTAAACTTGTGAGTGAATGGGTTTCCTAGTTTTTTGAATTTCATCGAATTTTGAGACGTGGGCCCGGTGGGCCGAGTTTGACCTATTTCGGGATTTGTGGTTTAATTTGATAATTTTTATATGGGACTCATTCCTTTAGCATATATTGATGATAATATACTGATTTTGGATAGATTCGGAGTATTTGCAGGCCGAATCGAGGGGCAAGAGCATTGCGGGCTAGAGTTTTGTTGGTTTGAGGTAAGTAATGATTGTAAATCTTGTCATGAGGGTATGAAATCCCGGATTTCACATCGTTTCACTATTGTGAGGTGAAGCGCATGCTAGGTGACGAGCGTGTGGGCGTGCACCATTGGGATTGTAACTTTGTCTGTCCCGTAGCAACTATAAAGTTGCGTATTTGACTGAAAACTATTTGACACTATTGTGTTTAGAAAGAACTACTATAAATTGGGCTAAACGCCATATTTGGGCCTTGTGCCAAAGCTGTTTGGACCTTAGAGGTCTTTTCTTACTATCCTCTCATTGTTTTGATTTAAGATCTATACTCAGTCATGTTGTGTTTACTGATTTCATAACTTAGTCTTTATTACTTCATTTTGATGCATAAAATGATATTTTTGGACTGAGCACCCTGTTTTTACTGATAGCCCGAGTGGCTTGGGAGGTTCTGACTGAGTGTGGCAGAGGGCCTCTATTGTGAGGATATTATGGGATCGGGCTGCGCACCGCAGCATGTTGTTACTGATTTATCATTATGAGAGGCCGAGGGTCTGATTTATTATGCCACGAGGTGGCTTGTTATAGCGCTTGGATTGTAGGAGCCCCTCTGGTGTCTACACACCCCCAGTGAGTGCGGGTACTCTGAGTGAGTGATATGATGTTATGCCCGAGGGCCTTTCTTGATTCATGTTGTGCCCGAGGGGCTTTTTACGAGTGATTGTGAGGTATGCCCGAAGGAATGTATATGAGTGACAGAGATGTTCGCCCGAGGGGCTGTATACGAGTGATGTCCGCCCGAGGGGTTGTTTATGATTTATGTTGCCTGAGGGGCTGTATAAGAGTGTGTTTTTCCCGAGGGGCTGATTATGCTTTCATCATTTTTACTCACTGTTTCATCACTTTGTTTAAAACCTATTGAAAGATGTTTTAAATGGTTTTACTGAAATTGAGTTCAAATGGAGTGATTTCATTCAAAACCATAATTTTAAAAGCTTGTTGTATTCTACTGAGATTTCATAATATGAACTGTATGTGTTTTATTGCTCGTCACTACTGCTCGGTCTTTATTTACCTCTATTACTTACTGAGTTGGCGTACTCACATTACTCCCTGCACCTTGTGTGCATATCCATGGGTTGTTGGACGTGCCAGCGATTACTGATTTTCATCCGAGGTGGATTCGCGGAGTTAGCAAAGTAGTTGAATGACGATCGTAGCCCTGCTCTTCTCTCTTCTATCTTCATTCGGCTGTTATTAGTAGTTTTTCCCAGACTGTATTAGTCTTAGCATTTTTCAGATAGGTTTTAGTAGATGCTCATGACTTCTGACACCCTAATGTCGGGCTTTTCTTTCCGCACTGTGTTATTCAAACTTATATTATAATGTTGTGTTGATTAATGACCTAAAGCAAATCTTTACTTTGAAATATCTGGTTGTTTTGATGGAAGAGTCGTCTTGCCTAGTTCCTCGTTAGGAACCATCACGACCTGGTAGATTTGGGGTCGTGACATGTTATCTAAACAAACTCATATTTTATAATGGTGAATTACTTACAGCTTGTTTGGATGGTTGTTACCTATTGTACTGTATCGTATTGTTACTTTAAATACGGTATTTATTTTGATTGTTACTTAAATTTTATTGTATCGATTGTTAAATTTGTCGTTACGTAACGGCAAAATGTGTCACTTTATATAACGACCGATTTGGTGTGATCGCGTCGTTACCTTGTCTTTTTCTTTCATCTCACCCTTCATTATTATTAAATAATTGTATTTTATCATTTACCCTACCTTTTTATAGAATAATTTTACCATGTATCATAATTTTTCTTTATAATATTGCAAGTTTAGTTTTCATATTGATGGTGCATGAAATCATGAAACAACGGCAAATGATACAATCTATATGAACATTGTATTCATCAAATGATACAGTACAATACAATACAATACGATACATTATGAAACGATATATAACAACCATCCAAATAAGTTGTTATCGTGTATTTTTAAAATTGCATTAGAGGTTAAACATAGAAATGAACTGGCAGTCTAATTTATTTATTTTAAATTATTAGTAACAATTGAATATAAGGGTGGGAGTAAATTTTTGTAAGATATTAAAAATCTTACTCCTAAGACTTGTTTTCTAATGTATGTAATGATGTAAAGAATATATGAAAGGTAATATAATTAAGTTTTTGTCTAATAAACAAGTCTAGCTAGATATTATAGAACAAACGGTAACGTCGAATACCTCTTAAGTAAATATATATATTTTAATTATTAACATATAGCAGGAAGTTTAAGACTTTTCTTAATATGCAATAAAATAATCTTAAAGTTACTGTAATTTTGGATGGAGGATATATTTCAAATATATATGAAATAGTAAAACAATTATTTGAATCACATAATACTTCCTTTGAACAGTAAAACATATAATTATTTTCTTAATATGTATTCTCTAAAATCCTACTTCCTTCTCAATTCCAAAAATAGTTATTAATTATAAATATTATACCAAAATAGTCTAATTATA
>MDKI01045740.1:0-25805 GCA_005239505.1 Nicotiana paniculata | reverse complement strand
TAAAAATTGATTTAAGCCTTACATTAGTCAATAAAGCGACCGTGCTAGAACCACGGGACTCGAAGGGTGCCGTACACCTTCCCTTCGGTCAACAGAATTCCTTACTCAATCTTCTGTTTTCGTAGATCATGAATTAGGAGTCAAATCTTCCTTTTGATAAGGGATTCAATAAAAGGTGACTTGGAACACCAAAACTCAATTCTAAGTGGCGACTCTAAATAATATATAATCCCTTTTTCAAAACGTCACTTTGATTGGAAAAACTCTTCTAACTCAACCTCGTAATAGAGTTTCTGCGAAAAAAAGAGGTGTGACAGATACTTGCCACTTGCAGAGGTTGCTTATAATAACAGCTACCAGTCCAACATTCAGATGGCGCCGTATAAGGCTTTGTATGGTACATGGTGCCGATCCCTAGTGGGCTGGTTTGAGCCGGGCGAGGCCCGATTGTTGGGTACAAATTTGGTCCAGGACGCCCTGGACAAGGTGCAGGTGATTCAGGAGAGACTTCGCGCAGCTCAGTCCAGGCAGAAGAGTTATGCGGACCGGAAGGTTTGTGATTTGGCATTTATGGCTGGTGATCGGGTTTTTCTCCGGGTATTGCCTATGAAGGGCGTCATGAGGTTCGGGAAGAAGGGTAAGCTGAGTCCGAGACTTATTGGCCCTTTTGAGGTGTTGCGACGTGTTGGGGAGGTTGGAGGTTGCTTATAAGCTAGCCCTGCCTCCCAAACTAGCAGGAGTTCATCCGGTATTCAACGTCTCCATGCTCCGAAAGTATCACGGTGACCTGACTCATGTTTTGGGTTTCAGTTCAGTCCATTTGGATAAGGATTTATCATATGTTGAGGAGCCAGTAGCTATATTGGATAGACAGGTCAGAAAACTCACGTCAAAGGATATTGGTCAGTAAAGGTTCAGTGAAGGGGTCAGCCGGTCGAGGAGGCGAATTGGGAGACTGAGCGGGATATGTGCAGTCACTACCCTCATCTTTTCACAGCTTCAGGTATGTCTCTATACTCGTTCGAGGATGAACGATTTTCTTAAGAGGGGGAGAATGTAACGACCCGGTAGGTCGTTTTGAGAGTTAGCGCCCTGATCCCTTAATAACTGCTTTCCCCGTGTCTATTTCTGCTTTTGGGACTTGTCGGAACATTTAGTGGTGAAATTCGGAGAGTTTTTGGACACATAGTCCTTATATGTGAGTTTAAGCTTGAGAAATCAGACTGTAGTTGGAACTGTAAGAAGACGGGTCCAGAATGGGATTCCGTCGACTCCGTTAACTCCATTGGGTGATTTCGGAGTTAGGAGCGTGTCCGGAACGTGTTTTCGAGGTCTGTAGTAGATTTAGGCTTGAATTGGCAGAAGTTAGAATTTTGGCCGATAGGTGAAATTTTTATATTGGGCTCGGAATGGAATTCTGAGAGTGGTTGTAGGTCCGTTGTGTTATTCGTGACCTGTGTGTAAAATTTGAGGTCATTCAGACTAGTTTTGACGTGTTTCGGCATCAATGGTGGATTTTGGAGATTTCATAAGTTCTTAGGCTTGAATCCATGTATACTTGGTGATTTTGAGGTTATGTGATATGTTTTGGAGGCTCGACTAAGTTTGGACAAGGTATTAGGATTGGTTGGTAAGTTTGGTTGAGGTCCCGGGGGCCTCAGGGATGTTTCAGATGCTCAATGGGTGATTTTTAGAGCTTGGGAAACAGCTGAACCATTGCTGGTTCTGGTGTCTCGCACCTGCGGACAGGGAACTGCAGGTGCGGACATGTAGGTGTGGAAAAAGGGCTCAAAGGTGCAGGTTTGGTCGAGGTCAACCAGTTCTCACAGGTGCGGAGCCGCAGATGCGGCCCCAACCCTTTTAGTGAGTTTTCTCACCCTGCGATGGATTTTCCGTAGGTGTGGTCCAAGGGGGCGCAGGTGCGGGGTCGCTGGGCAGTTTATACCAAATTCGAGGGCTTGAAATTCATATCTTCTAAAAAGCATTTGGAGCTCGTGAGTAGGCGATTTTGAGTGGGTTTTGAGGAGAAGAATCATAGGTAACAATTCCTAACCTTATTTCACTTGTATATCATTAATCTATAGCAATTTCTCCCATGCAGTCAATGAATTTGGGTGAAAAATCATGAAAATGGGAAGAAGATTCCCCAAATAAGAAATCCGAGAATTTAATGAGATTTTTACGTTGGTTGTCGATGATTCTTGTTCGAGTGAGTTCGTGAGTGAATGGGTGTTCTAAATTTGTAACTTTCACTCGATTCCGAGACGTGGGCCCGAGGGATTTTTGGGTAATTTTTCCTAATTTCGCGTATTATCTTCGAACTTATTAGCTATTTTGATTTCTTAAAGTGATATTTACATTATACAATCAAATTGAATAGATTTGGGACATTCGGAGTCAGATACTCGTGGCAAGAGCGTGGTTTTGAGTTGAGTAGCGCAGTCAAAGTAAGTGGCTTGCCTAACTCTGTGTTGGGGACTTCCCCTTACGCTATTTTAATACTGTTTTTTCTTTGTTGTTTGGGCGCCGTGTACGTACACAGGCCATTGTTGCTAAAACTACTTTTTTCCCTCCATGACATAGATCGTTTTATTCCTATTTCACTGTCTCATGTATTGACTATCTAGTTTAGATTAGGAAGGAGCATGCCTACCTGTTTTACTTGAACTTCCCCTAGTTGTTACTATGTGCACCATGTTTAGGTAGTTTTACACATATTTTTGCCTGTGATTTACCTGAGTTGCTTAAATAAATTGTATTCGGTATTCATACTGCATTGCATATTTAAATTGGGACTACGGACGAGATTCCGGGTGCTTTCCCCCTGTACTACATTGCATATTTAAATTGGGACTACGGACGAGATTCCGGGTGCTTTCCCCCTGTACTACATTGCATATTTAAATTGGGACTACGGACGAGATTCCGGGAGCTTTCCCCTTGTACTGCATTGCATGTCTGTTACTGTGAGATACGTTGTGCTGAGCCGAGGGCTCCCTGTTGCTATTTTTCTTTTATCTCATTGTTCTACTGTTTTGCCTTAGCTTATTATATCTCTCTGTTCAAATTTTAAATTGTTTTACTATAAAAATCCAGTAAAGCCTTAACCTGACCTCGTCACTACTCGACTGGGGTTAGGCTTAGCACTTACTGGGTACCAATTTGTGGTGTACTCATGCCCTTTCCTGCACATGTTTTTCCATGTGCAGATCCACGTACCAGCACTTCGTTTCGTGGCTAGGGGTCCGAGAAACAGCTTCCAGGAGACCGAAAGGTAATTCTGCCGCGTCCGCAGAGTCCTTCGAGTCACCTTCCACTCCAGACTTAGATAGATTCTTCATGTATTTCCTTATGTTGTATAGAGCACTTTGAGATAGAGCTTGTGACTAAAGTGATATTCCGGGTTTTTGGGAAGTTGTATTTTTGTACGCGCCAAGTGGCGATGTTTCATTTGTAGATTTACTTTATTCCGTCTTTATTTTATTGCTTCCACTTAATATCTTTTCCGCAATTATGCTTACCTAGTCATAGAGACTAGGTGCCTTCACAATGCCTTTCAGAGGGTAAATTGGGTCGTTTCTGATGATTTATATTATATATTGTGCAATTTATTTTATAAATTCAGTAAATTTGGCAATAGTCAAATATATGTTGAAATTATGAGCCCGTGGGCAGATTATGATATGGGCACGAGGTGCAGGGGGATAAATGAGAAATTTATTATTGGTATGTGAATTGGCCGTACAGTTATGATATGAAATATGGGCACGAGGTGCCGTGGTTATATAATGAAAATGATATTGGCATGTGAATTGTCCGTACAGTCGTGATATGAAATGTGGGCACGAGGTACCGTGAGTAAATGATGATAATATTGGCACGTGAGTTGTCCGTGCGGTTGTGATATAAATATTGGTATGAGCTGCCGTAGAAATATGAAAATGGGCTGAGACCCGTATTTATGATTTTTGAAATGAGGTGTCATAGGGTGACTTTTATTTGAAAGAATTATATTTGAAAGAATTATATTTAAAAAATATTATTTGAAAGAATTATATTCGAAAAATATTATTTGAAAGATTATATTCAGAAGATATTTGTTTGAAAGAAATATATTCGAAAGATATTTATTTGAAAAAATCATAGGCGAAAGATATTTATTTGAAGGACTTGATTAATTGGTCGTATTTGTATTCATTATTTGCTGAGCAATATTTTTAGTGTTCTTGTTACCATGTTGTTTATATCACTGGTTCATTATTGTTGCCATCATTGTTATTTGTTTCCTGTTATTTTCGTATGCTATATTGCACAGGTTATTAGACTAGTGAGTGTCTTGACTGTACCTCGTCACTACTCCATTGAGGTTAGTCTTGATACTTACTGGGTACCGCTGTGGTGTACTCATACTACACTTCTGTACATTTTTGTACAGAGCTAGGTATTGGAGATATTAGACTCGGATAGAGTTAGATTGTGATCTCAATGATTCAAGATAGAGCTGCTTGGTCGTCGCAGTCCCTTGGAGTCTTTCCCTTTTATCGTACTATCAATTATTATTCGAGCAGTATTATATATTTCATTTCCTTGAGATTATTTCATGTATGCAGTTAGAGTTCGTGACTCGGTATTACCAGTCTTGGGAGATTGTATAATTATTTCCGTTGTTAGTTTTGACAGTTGTATTAGATTCTATTTTTTTTTTAAATGGCTTGAATTGTTATTATGACCGGCTTACTTAGTCTTAAAGACTAAATATCATCACGAGGCATGTGGTGGGTTTTTGGGTCATGACAATAGAATATAATACAAGTGTCTTCCTTATCAATAATTAGTAGTAGTTAACTACATTTTCAAGTATTTTTAAGTTAATAAAATTTTAAGTTAATCCCTACTAATCAAAGAGAATGTACCACTAAATTTATTGAGAAAAAGAGCAGTATAATAGTGCATAGTTTATTTTCCTACAGGTACGAAAAGTGATCGAAATGATATCTTCTTTATTAGTATTGATAATAAAAATTACAAGAAACTGAAAATAATTTAAGGTTTATTCAATATATTTTTAACATAATCCCAAAATAATTCGTTAATGATCAGATGAGCCTATTTATGAGTATTGATAATAAAAATTACAAGAAACTGAAAATAATTTAAGGTTTATTCAGTATATTTTTAACATAATCCCAAAATAATTCGTTAATGATCAGATGAGCCTATTTATGCTTGAGAGCCGAAAGAATTATCTATTACAAATTGTTCATTGAATTTAGCAAAGTTATTTGTTAAATCTAAGGTTTTTTTTGTTTCTTTGGATGGGGTGGGATGTGGGGTCCATATAAGCTAGTACAAAGATTCATGTTTCTTTTTATTGTTATCAATGTAATGAAAACGGTCTAGGGTTATTGGCTATCTAACATTTCTATTGTATTCTTTAATTGAATTAGCAAATTAAATTATCTGGTTTACTGGTTGACAGGGTTAATGTTGCTCATAAGAATCTGTCGAGTTCTTATTCGCCTATTCAATCAAACCTAACGCCTATATGTGTATGAAATTAGAACTAACAAGAACACATTTGTAATTCATGTAAATCAACCAAGCAAGGCAATCAGGTATATATCTATCCTAACCGCGAATTCGTTCCCCAGTGCCCAGGTTCAAGAACTTGTTCTACTCAATCCTATGTGCAATCTAGAATTCCCACTTTCGAGTTCAATTCTAGATTCGTAGATAGTATTCAATAGGTGATCAAACAATCAAATAATTAAGTGTAGGATTGAATAAATTAACTAATATGTTAAATCAAGAAAGCAAAATTAATATCCGAATAACAATAGTCATGAAAGAACCACAACCCTAGAACGTGAAATTAACTACACATAGACATGGTATCCAAACAACAAATCATATAAAGAAACATAAAAATTACTAAGCTTGGTAGAAGAAAAGATGAAACCCGACCTCCACGGCGGTTCTGTGCTCTCTCTTCGCCAAAAGTTACTCTAAGAAATGAACCCCCTCCCTTCCAGAATAGGTTTAGGACCTCTTTTATACGTTTTCGCGATGTGTAGGGCCGAAATAACCAAGTCCCAAACGAAATAAGACAAGTCCCCGCTTCGAGCGTTCAGGCCAGCACCACGCGCTGGCCTTAGCGCCGAAGGAAGTAACGTTTCACGTTTCAAAGTACGAATTTCTTGCTTCTTTTTGTTTGAATTCTATGCAGTCACTTAGACTTCCCCTTACTTATACCATTCTTCAAAATATTTATAACAAAGACAACATGCTCATAACAATCCTAGCCTCTAAAATCGACTCAATGTCACAATGCATTCATGGATTGAACACTCAACATAATAGATAAAGCTAATAACGTTACCTATCCCTCATGAAACCATGTGCCCTCACAAAAAGAACAAGAGAATAAGTTGAATCCACATATTCGAACCTCATGATCAAATATAGTTTGAGGACTCATATATCAAAGAAAATCTCTCTCTCACGCAAAGAAGTCATATGCATGCAAAAGGTTCTATAGGCTTGCCCATAATGTAAATCTCCACTAATATAGGCTTACTCGATCTAAAATCAATTAGGACTTTTTATGATTGTAATGTGGGATAAGGGACGGGTAGAATATATTTTAGGAATAGTGACTCGCCCTCCTAAACACTTTAACACATCACAAAACTAACTTCAAGCACAAATTCTCTTAATCCAACTGCAACTTCACAAACATTATCACCCTCAAAAATATTTCCTTTTTCTTTAATCACTATCGTTATTTACACTCTGCTAGTAAAAATAAGATATTTATTCATCTACATTTTTTTCTCTTTTTTTTTTTCCAGATTTTCTTTTTTTTTCTTTTTCAATTTTCCGTAGTGATGTATATTTTTACAAAACAAGTGCACCTTTCTTCCTTTCATTGGTTCCACTCAAAAGCCACCCCACACTTAGTCCCTTCTTACTTCTTTTAGCGCTCATTTCACAATTAAAGTACTTTAAGAGGTAAGGGATCAAAACAATATCAATTAAAAACAAAAAGGGTATAGGCTTGTAATGTGGGTGCCAAGTAAAATTCTATAAGCTCAAAATGGTCTACTAAGGATAATTCTTATTTATGGTACGCAATAAGCTCAAAAATATCAAAGAAAGCCTAAAATCATTTTTCAAACCGAGCATCACCTAATATTTCGCTTCAACTCACATACCGGCAAGTTCTAGACACAAGTACAATACATGGACTACACAAAACCTCACTACACATAGCACATGACTCACTAAGAACGATCTCATTTCGGCCCTCAAATTAATTCAAGTATTTACGACGCCACGAGATATTAAGCATTAAGCACAAAGTGAACACAAGTAAAGAAAACGAGATATAGGCATCGCAAAACATGCTATCCAACTAAACAAGGCATCATCAATAATTTTAAATCATAGAAATATACTACATATGCCAAAGCCTAAATATTCTGCTATCAAACAAGTCAAGGGCGCCTAGGTTCATCGTTCTTCTTCCTTTTTATTCCCTAAATTCTTAATCTACTCTAAAATAAAAGAAAACTACTCGGTTCAAACTACATCCCATGAAAAAACCAAGGCACAAAGAAAAACCACAAGAGATTATTGCTACCTATGAAAAACTAGAAGAAATATACATATATTTTTTTATTTTACATTTTTTTTGTTTAGACTTTAATTCTTCAAGAAAATTATCTAGGAGAACTACCGTCGAGAAAATTCCAATTTTTTTCAAAAAAGAAATTCTTTATTTTTGTGATTTCTTTTAATTAAGCTACTAAAACTACTACTACTATACTACACAATTAATTATACTAACTACGCAAATAAAAACAAGAAGTTAACTAACAATAAAAAGATAAGAAACTAATAGTATACTAAAATAATACTATAAAAAACACAGAGAATCTTCCACCCCACACTTAAAAGAGTGCAGTATCTCCAATGCACAAATAAAGAAAAAACAAAAAGGGTGGACAAAAAACTCACTGAAAGCCAAAAGTCCAAGGCAATAACATCTTGCGAGGTACTCAGACTTCTCCCACGGATGGTACTTTGTGCGGTTACCTTACACTAGTTCCAACCATCTTGCTTACTTTTGCGCATCTTATGGAATTTTCTTCCTATGCTCATAATCCTACAAAATATAAATAAATACTACAAAAATAATATAATAAAAATAAAATAAACAAAAATAAAAGAAAGCAGTAAAGTTGGGTTGCCTCCCAACAAGCGCTAAATTTCATGTCGCGGCACAACGTGAACCACTTTTTCCTCTACATCGAAGTTATGAATTGTACCCCTAACATGGCATCTAGTCTGCGGCGATGCTCCAGTGGTGTGCCTACAGAAATAACCAAGCCAAGCAATACAATTTTCACTCCACACTTCTCGTCCTTTAGATGAGGAATGTAATTTTTGCTTTTTGACACAACAAATTCAAGAATATAGGCACTCTCATCCGCAACCTTTGAGTCCCTCATAGGCTCAGATAGCTCGATTACTATCTTACTATCTAAACATAGTGTGAAAATGATTGGAATAAGGTCTAATGTACCCTAACTCATGAATTGTACTACTATTTTTACACACTCAAGTCTCCCGAAGTAATGTTATCTCCTCCCTCATATGACTCTAGAACACTATTCTCAACATCGGCATCCTCAATAAAAACATGGTCTAATGATTGGTATTCTCGTTTAGTTCCTCAATTTGGTCTAGAAGATTTTTTTCAGCTTCGCACAACTCATCATTAAATTGTTGGACGTTACGCGGATCAACCTATGCACTCAAATCTGTATCTAAGTTATGCATAGCCAAGCCAAAAATGTTAATTTCATGTACAAGATCAACTTTCTCCTTAGACCAATCATTCAGCAATATTGTTAAAAGATAATGGCGTTCCGTATATTCGCTTAATCGAGAATATCCATCCCAACACCAACCCTTACTTCCATATTCAAATCCAGACATCCCAGAGTTCAGGTCATGAAAAGCCCAAAAAGACAAGCCATAAAAGTCTTTTGTCAACCAAGCGTCTTAATCAATAACCTTACCTCCGGATATTTCATCCCCAAATATCATGTTGAGAGAACTAGAAGCACACTAAGAGGAAGATCAAATTGTTATAAAATAAAAATATTAACAAAAAGGAAAAAAATTGTAAACTAAAAGTAAAAGTCTAATCAAGAAAATAAGCTAATTCTAAGTCCCCAGCGACGGTGCCAAAAACATGTTGCCAATCGCATACACAAGTATACACGGTCGTCAAGTAATAAAGTGATAATATAGAGTGTCGAACCCACGTGGACTTATTATCAATGATTAACTAGATTAGACTGTCCTAATTATCTAAACAAGGATTAAACCCAAAATTAGTGATGTTATCAATGTAAACGATCTAGGGTTATGGGCTATCTAACATTCCTATTATATTCTTCAATTGAATTAACAAATTAATTTATCTCATTTATTGGTTGACAGGGTTAATGTTGCTCATTAGAATTTGTCGAGTTCTTACTCACCTATTCTAGCTTACCTAATGACTATATGTCTATAAAATTAGAACTAACAAGAACACATTTTTAATTCCTGTAAATCAACCAAGCAAGGCAATCGAGTATATGTCTATCCTAACCGCGAATCCATTTCCGGATACCCAGGTTCAAGAACTTGCTCTACTCAATCCTATGTGCAATCTAGAATTGCTACTTTCGAGTTCAATTCTTGATTCGTAGATAGTATTCAATATGTGATCAATAAATCAAATAACTAAGCGTAGGATTGAATAAATAAACCAATATGTTAAATCAAGAAAGCAAAATAAATATGTAACGACCTGGTCGTTCGTTTTGAGTATTTATAGCCCCATTTACCCTATCTATGCTTATTTATGTGTTTTTCAGCTGTGTTGAGTTGTATTGGGTTGGTAGGTTTGGGTTCAGAGTAGTTTTGGGGCGAAATGAATACTTAGTCTCTTAGTTAGAAAGCTAACTTAGAAAAGTCAACCAGAAGTTGATTTATGAGTAAACGAATTCAAATTTGAATTTTTATGATTTGATTAGCTTCTTTTGGTGATTTTAGACTTAGGAGTGAGTCCATAATGTAATTTGGAGGTCCGTGGTAGAATTAGGCTTGAATTGGCAAAAGTTGAAAATTTGGTGATTTTGATCGACAGTGGAAAATTAGGTATCGGGGTCGAAATGGAATTCCGGAAGTTGGAGTAGGTTTGTAGTGTAATTTGTGATGTGTGTGCTAAATTAGAGATCATTTGGACATGGTTTGATAGATTTTGGCGTCGTTGGCAAATTTTTGAAGTTTAGAAGTTCTTAGGCTTGAATCTGAGGTTGATTTGGTGCTTTGGTGTTGTTTTGGGCGTTCCGTAGGTTCGACTAAGTCCAGGTAGTGATATATGACTTGTTTAAATTATTGGTTAAGGTCCTAAGGGGCTCAGGGAAATTTCATATGGTTAACGGGAAATTTAGAGTTTGGAAAATGCTGCTGGTGTGAAGCCTTCTGGTTTTTCCGCACCTGCGGATAGGGGACCGCAGGTGCGAGTCCGCAAAAGCGGATGAGGGATCGCAGAAGTAGAAATGGCCAAGGGGAGGAAGATCGCAGATGCGAAGGCGGATTTGGACCCTTAAGTGATTTTGCACAGGTGCGCACCTGGGACCGCAAGTGCGATAAATTAGCCGCAGGTGTGGTCATCGCTGGGCAGAACATATAAATAGAACCCTTCACGAAATTTTACCTTTTTCCACCATTGTTGAACGGGTTTTTGAGCTAAGGCAATATTTTTCAAGGGAGAATCAAGAGACATAACTGAGGTAAGTTTTTTGGGATTAATTACACGTATTTATGATGTTTCTCCATTAATTAGGCATGAAATTTGTAGGAGTTTAGGGTGAAAGTTTGGGAGTTAGGGCTTGAGTTTTGGAGATTTTTAAGTGAGGATTTGAGGGACCAAATGGAGGCCGATTCTTATAAATTTTATATAGTTATACTCGGGAGAGGACGAGGGTTTTGATTCTGCCATTGTTGACTGTTTTCGAGACGTGGGCTGGGGGCCTGATTTTGGCTGATTTCGGCTTTTTGACATGTTTATGTGGTTTTATCGTGGAATTCAATTATTTAGACTATGTTAATAGTAGTATCTGATTTTGGTTAGATTCGGAGCTTTTGGAGACCGAGTCGGGAAACGAGGGCATCCCGGAATAGGATTTTACGCGGTTGAAGTAAGTAAAAGTTTTAACTCTGGTTTTGAGGGTATAAACTCGGAGATTCGGTATCATGTGATTGTGTGGAAGTGATACCCACGCTAGGTTACAGGCGTATGGGTGTACACCGCGAGGGATTGAGACTTGGTCCATCCCGTGAGGCTGTGAGGCCTAATAGCTATTATCTGTGGTTATGTGTTTACTTGTTGTTGAACTTGTTTGCCTTCATCTTAGAGATCATGTTTAGGTTTTATTCATGCTCACATTATTTGTACTCAGTCATAGAAATTATTGAATATGTTTATCTCAGTCTGTATTATTTTGCTGATATGTTGTGATACATGACGTGGGTTGTGTCCCCTTATTTGTCGTGCAATGTGAGGCTGGAGAGGTACATAACTGAGTGAGGCCGAGGGCCTAGTTGTGAGGATATTAATACCATTGCGCGTGAGCTGTCCGCGTAGCACGTGAGCTGACCGTGCGGGTCCAGGTATTGATACCATAGCGCGTGAGTTGTTCGTGTAGCGCGTGAGCTGACCGTGCGGGTCCAGGTATTGATACCATAGCGCGTGAGTTGTTCGTGTAGCGCGTGAGCTGACCGTGCGGATCCATGTATCGATATTGTAGCACGTGAGCTGTCCGTGCTTAGCGCGGAGTGGTGATGTGTGAGCTATCCGTGCTTAGCACAGAATGCTGAGTGCTAAGTGTGAGTGATGGAGTTACATTGCTGTAAGGTTGCATTTATTTTTGTTGTTGCTGCATTTTACCTGTTAAATTTCTTTGTAGCATTTACTAAGTTGTGGGAAGTTACCTGTTTATTCATGTTATTGATAAATCGTGAAAAAAATAAAATAACTAATTGGACTGTTTTGCTCAGCTCGTCACTACTATTCAGTTCCTTATTTATTTTGGTTACTACTGAGTCGGTTGTACACATACTACGCCCTGCACTTTATGTGCAAATCCGGGTGAGTTGGAGCACGACGATCGTTAATTTCAGGCCGGCTATCTGTTGAGATTGCAAGGTAGCTGCCAGCGTCCGCAGGACCTTGGTACTCATTTTTATCAGTTATTCTTTTAGACAGTATTATATCTTAGTTCATAATTTTAAACGCTCGTGACTTAGTGACACCCCGATGTTTGGGGCTAGCTTCCATATTTTTTTATATTAATTATATTTAGAGTTGATTTAGTTCATGAGAAATTTAAATGTTGGTATCGTTTTATTAAATTCTTAAAATCAATCAGTAGTAATACTTCCGAAATATAGGCTTTCCTTGTAACATGATAGGCGCAATCACGGTCTGGGTTAGATTTTGTGTCGTGACACAATATCCGAATAACAATAGTCACGAAAGAACCACAACCCTAGAACGTGAAATTAAATTCACATAGACATGGTAGCCAAACAACAAATAATACAAAGAAACATAAAAATTACTAAGTTTGATGGAAAAAGATGAAACTCGGCCTCCACGACGGCTTTGTGCTCTCCCTTTACCAAAGGTTACTCTAAAAAAACGTTCCTCCCTACAAAATAGGTTTAGGATGCCTTTATACGTGTTGGAGATGTGTAGGGCCGAAATAACCAAGTCCCGGACGAAATAGGACAAGTCCCCGCTTTGAGCGTCTACACCAGCGCCAAAGGCAGTAATGTTTCACGTTTCAAAGTACGAATTCCTTCCTTCTTTTTGTTTGAATACTATCTCTCTCTTTTTTTTTGTCTTTCATGTGGGGGGACAACTACCAAAGGGTGTCGTCTTTATCTTTTTGTTTATTTTTTTCTTCCGCGTTTTATTTAATTTTGCTCCAAATCTCTTCATCTTCACATCGCTTTATTCCTACACAGTTAAAATATTCGTCACTATTTGATTTAATTATTATCAATATATCTTGGTAAATTATAGATTTCTCAAAGAGTGATACGAACGCGGAAGTAAAATAACAAAAACACAAATTAAAATGATAGAAAGATAGAATTTAGCAAATAAGTAATTAGGGAATTGAAAGAACACTTGAAATCTAATTCAAACACCAATTCAATTAGAACCTGATTAACCCTAGACTATAGGATAACCCTCAAGGAGAAGAATCCCCGTAAAAGCCACCTTAACAAGTTTATAATCAACCAAGGATTTCAACCTTCAATATCAAAACAATATAGGTCGAAAATAATAGCCTTAAAGGCTATTTATACTAGGGAGCTAAATATTACAAGTATAGCCACCAAAATGTAATGCAGTCTTTAATTGTTGAAATTGCACATATAGCCGCCATGTTATGAAGGTATCCTCCCATTAGAATCCAAATTGCTCAACGGATATCTAGATTGTATCATCCTTCCTCCCTTAAAAGAAATTCGTCCTCGAATTTGGACCTTTAAACAAAAGAAAGGGAGCTTCCATTAGTAAAATTTCAATTTGGACACAAACAAGTGTCTCAAACTAACAAGCAAACCATATTTTAACAAATTTATGGTAAATCCAAGCATCCAAGCCAACAAGTAAGATAAATGTACCATTCAAACCAAATCCAATGATACCCATGGACAAAACAAAGCATAAACCAAAAGATGAGAATTATCATGAAATACCTCCGATCTACACACCAAGTATTCCCCAATATAAGAATAATCAAGAAAAGTATTAACTCTCATAGATTTATCAAATCAAAGCATAAGCATAAGCCAAATAAACAAGTCATTCTTGAATTCAAGCCGACATGAGAAATCAAGAATAAGAATAGTATGTTCAAACAAAACAAGTCTCTTGGCTTCACCAATATTATCATTCAAGAAAGATTTAACATGTTTTTTCTTAAACTTATAACACCAATCCACATTAAAAGTTATCAACTTGTTTTAAACTCAAAGCACTAGTGTAGTGGAACAAATTAGCTCTATCAAATATAAGAGTGAAAAAATTCTTTTTCAAAGACTTTAGCTTCCAAAACAATCTCATTAGTAATCTCAAACGACTTCTCAAAAATGGAACCTTTGATTGTAAATCCAAATCAAACTCAAAAGATTCCATCTCACAATCAAACAAGAAAGAACCAAATGGCTTTAAGATTGAAACTTTATCACTCAATTCACCTTCAAATAAGCAATCATCACTAATTAAAGAATGATTCTCAAAATATAAAGCATGAACAATAGGAATCAATGGATCAAACTCAATAAAATCAAATAATTATGCAACCTTTACGCTTTCCTCAACCTCAATCTGTAAGTGTCACGACCCAATTTCACATTTAGGTCGCGATGACACCCAACACCGAGGTTAGGCAAGCCAATATTAATCAACTAATGGGTTTTATTTATTTCACCAAAACATTTCCAACATTTACTAGCTTAAATTTAAAGCATTCGATAACAACGAATAGTTTAGGCAATTTAAAGCTGAAATGACCAAATGAAGTCATAATTAAGTAATTACATCCCAAAAGAATAGTCTACTAATGTGTGTGCCAGGAACTAGTGTCACAAGTATGTGGGCATCTAGTAGAATGTATAAAAGAATATATTTATCCTACTGCCTGAAATAGAATAGACAGTCGAGACAAAAGAGAGACTCCAACACTCTGTTGAATGGCATCAGAAGAGAGCAGCTCACCGTGGAATCTCGACCCAGATATCAAGAACGCGCTCCGGATGGGTAGTTAGATGCACCTGCCTCAGATCTTGTATAATTAAGTACAGAGCGTATTATGAGTACATAAACAATATGTACCCAGTAAGTATCCAGTCTAACCTCGAAGAAGTAGTGACGAGGGGTCGACTTGACACTTACTAGAGCAAAACAATATATATTTAAGTATGAGTCTAAACATGGATATAAGGCTAGGTAACAGATAGTAACAGGAAGTGACAAGACTTTTCATAAATATACATTTCAATTTCTATCATTTCAGCTGACTATTTATAATTCAAGGCATTTAAAGAAGATTAAAGTCACAGAAAAGTGCCAAGAAAATAGCATGCGCATATAATGTCGAGGACATATGGCCCGATCCGACGAAATAATAAATGTGCACTGCCGAAGGGTCAAACGGCACGAACCATATATGCATCTATTAATCTAACGAGGCGAACAGCCCGCTCCCATGAGAGTAGTGGAAAGGATCACCCCGCTCGCGGAATATAATTGCGAAGCGGTTATATATAAGCATAACATGTTTTTTCCTCAATCCCGTTTTAAAAAAAATGATAATTTACTTGAAACCTTTACATTATTGAAAATCTTGAAATGAATTCCCATCCAACACAAATAGGGTATATAATCAATTAATAATATTCACAAAGCATGGTGTAAGCCTAAAACTACCCGAACAAAACATGAATAGTAACTATGTACGGACTATCGTCACTTCGTGCGTACATAGGCCCCTACAAATAATCACATATTATATAAATTCACCTATGGGTAAATTTCCCTCTTATAAGATTATAAAGGAGTCTTACCTTGGCCCCAAATCTTACTTCTGAGCTCAAGAAGCTTGGGAGACTTCCTTATCCCTTGATTCTTTCACCTCTACTTTTTTGTAGTGTACCACAGAATTTATATTTCTCGCGGTTTACTGATCGCCTCTAATTTGTTGAATCCCCAATTCAGAGGCGAATTTAATTATCTGATGCAAGGTGGAGGGCATTGCTTTCATGTCGTGGATCCATGGCCTTCCCACGATTACGTTATAAGCCACGTCAGTATCGATGACTTGGAACGTGGTACTTTTGATCACTCCCTCAGCATAAGTGCTAAGTTCAATTTCTCCTTTTGTTATAACCGTAGAGTTATCAAACCCTGATATGGCTCGTGCCCTTGGGATTACTTGATTCCCCAATAGCACTTCTTCCACGATTCTTAGCAAAATGGTATTGACTGAACTACCTGGATCAATAAACACTCTTTTTACGTTGGTGTCATGAATAAGTAAAGATATTACCAGAACATCGTTGTGAGGAAGCATTAATCCGCGGATATCTGCATCATCGAAGGTTATATCGTCTGCTTCCAGATTTTCAGGAACCCGTTTTCCGTGTATAATTGTGAACTTCGTGGTCATTTTTCAGACCACTCTGTTGACTTCTTCACCTCCGTGTATCACATTGATGGTTCGTTTTGGAGATGGAGGTTTTGGGGGCTCCTACCTGTTCTTCATGTATGCATGTTTACCTTTTTCACTGAACAATTCAGTCAAATAGCCCTGTTTCAATAATTGTTCTACCTCACCTTGCAAAAATCTGCAGTTCTGTGTCCATGATAATTATGGAATTCACACCAGAAATCTGGGTTCCTCTTATTCGGATTCGACCTCATCTTTTTGGGCCATCGAACCTTATCACCCAAATTTCTTAACACTGAAATTAGTTCGGAGGTACTTACATTAAGGGTATGATCCCCAATTCGTGCATTACCTCTAGGTCGTTGATCTTGATCCCTTCTGGATCTAGATGAGTACGAGCACGATCTCTGCTTGGTGGTCCATAATCTGACCTGGTGTTTTCGAACCTGGGAAGAGTTTTACGTCCCGATGGTCTGTGATGACCCAAAAGGTCATCCCGTATATTCAATCTAATTCTATGTTCCGAGGTCATTAAAACCTCCATCTATCAGCTCGATTTGCATGCGCAGCCCAAGCGCGTAGCCGGGAAGCCTTTATGTGAAAAACTGATAAAAACAATAATTTTTTGTTGTTGAAAATGGAATAAAGTTGACTTTGGTCAACATTTTTGGTAAACGGACACGGACCCATGATTTGACGGTCCCAGAGGATCCGTAGGAAAATATGGGACTTGGGCCGGAATCGAATTCCGAAGTCCCAAGACCGAGAAATGAATTTTTAAAGAAAATTATTTTCTGAAAAATATAAAGGTTTTTGAAAATGAAATGTTATGTGAAACCCGTGGTATCGGGACCGTATCTTGGTTTTGGATCCCGGTACAGGTTCGATATGATTTATATGTATAACCTGTGAAGTTTGGTAAGAAACAGACTTTGTTTGACGTGATTCGGACCTTAAATGCAAACTTTGATGTTTAAAGAAGTTTTGAGGAATTTCATTGATTCATCGTTTTAGTGTTATTTTATGTGTTTTGAAACCACGAGCGAGTCCGTGCTAGGTGATATTACTTGTTTATGTAATTAGATGGGGTCCTGGGGGTCTCGGGTGTGATTCAGATGGGTTTATTTAAGTCAGTATATTCTACGCATACTCTCCATTTTCCATTCTTTTTAGGTACTACCACAGTGTTATCTAGCCAGTTAGGGTACGTTACCTATCTTATTGAACCAATACTTTAAGAGTTTTCGTACCTCTTCGTCAATCACTTGGTTCTTGAATGGTCCTTGCTTTCTTTTCTTCTCTTCGACCGGGACTCAGCCTCGTGCCTATGTACACTTTCTGTTCAGGATTTCATTCAGACAACGGAACAGCTTCGAGCTCTTCCATAGTTATTTTGATGTGCTCGTTTTCCTCAGGTTCATGAATGACGTCCGGTCTGGAATCTACATCTATGTGGTCTAATTCCTCTTGCATGGTGACTTGATTCACTTTCTCGTAAGTATTTTCTTTCGTACCTGTTTTAGCAGTAATACCTTCCGTCCCTATTTGGGTAGTAATTTCTTCCATGCCTGTTTGGGCAGTGTCACCTAACTCTCAAATTGGAGCCGGACAAATCCAAAACTATTTAAATATGGTGAAAAATTAATCAGTATAGGTTTCAAAGTTCACATTTCCCCTATCAGAGTGATTACCAAATCCAAATTGCAAGATTCCTAAAATTCGCCCGAACCCACGTGCCCGGGTTCTGGAAATTTTTGAAGAAAATCGTTACCCATAACCTTAGTATCAAGAATATATGATTCTTACTAGATTCCATAACAAATTTTGTGGTTAGGTCTTATTTTTATCAAAACCCTAGGTTTTACTCTAAACCCATAATTTTTACTAATTTTGCATGTTAATCTACCCATAATATATGTATTTAACTGATGTTGTATAGGAATTACTTACCTCGAAGTGCTAGGTGAAAGCCTCCTTCCAAAAGCTCTAAAAATTGCCTAAGTGTAGAAGTAAAATGAAATAAATGGCCTAAGTCATATTTTTAAAAGTTGTGCACAGCCCTCTGATGTCGCCAGGTTCGCAAATGCGAGGGTCGCAAATGCAACAAAATCCTCGCAAATACAAATCCTGGGCCTGGGAGGTGGGGTTCGCAAATGCGACTAAATAGTCGCAATTTTGGCTTCTGCTTGGATCGCAAATGCGGCGCATGTGTCGCAAATGTGAACACTGCCTGGACGGCTCCCTTCGCAATTGCGAAGCCTTCATCGGAATTGCAAGGTTCGCAAATGCGAAGCTTTTCTTGCATTTGCAATAACTGCAGTAGATGGCAAAAACACCAAAAATCTGGTGTATTTTCCAACCCCTCATACACGTCCGAAACTCACCCGAGCCCTCGGGGCTCCACTCCGAATACTCACACAAGTCCAACAACACTATACAAACTTGCTTGCGCGATCGGAACACCGAAATAACATAAAAAACTAAGAATTACACCCTATAACCATTTGGATCAAACTTATGAACTTTAAGTTCTTCATTCTACTTCCAACGTGCCGAAACGTACTTATGCTACTCGGAATGATACCAAATTTTGCGTGCAAGTCTTAAATGATATTACGGAACTATTTCGGGTCTCGGAATTCCGTTTGGATATCGATATCATCAAAGCACGTTCCAAACCACAATTATGGAACTTCTAAAACTTCAAGAATCCGATTTTCACTATTTGGCACCGAAAAGCTCCCGGATCATCCGAAACCCGTTCCGTACATACGCCTAAGTCCGAAATCATCATACAAACCTATTGGAATCATCAAATTCCAATTTCGAGGTCCTTTACTCAAAATATTGACCGAAGTCAAACTTGGCCTTTTAAGCCAACCTTAAGGAACCAAGTGTTCCGATTCCAACCCAAACTCTTCCAAATCTCAAACCCAACCATCGTTGCAAGTCATAAATCAATAAAAGAAAGTACGGGAAGTCTTATTTAGTGGCACAGGGTTCTAGAAAGAAAAACAACCGGTCGGGTCGTTACATTCTCCACCTCTTAAGTAAACGTTCGTCCTATAACGGGTCTAGAATCATACTTGGAGTGCTGAACAAGTGTGGATATCTGCTCCGCATTTCTTCCTCGGGATCCCAAGCCGCCTCCTTTATTGGTCCCTCCGCTGGACCTTCATGATGGAAACCCTCTTAGACCTCAACAGGCAATCCTGCCTATCAACAATAGTGATTGGCTCTTCCTCGTAGCCCAATGTCTCGTCTAGCTGAATGGTACTGAAGTCTAACATATGAGATAAGTCGGCGTGGTACCTCTGGAGCATAGACACATGAAAAAGTAGATGAACTCCTGATAAGCCGGGAGGTAAAGCGAGCTCATAAGCAACCTCCCCAATCGCCTCAACACCTCAAATGGGCCTATAAACCTGGGGCTCAACTTGCCCTCCTCCTGAATCTCATAATACCCTTCATCGACGAGACTTTCAAGAGAACCTTCTCGCCGACCATGAATGATACATCACGCGCCTTCTGATTTGCGTAACTCTTCTGTCTAGATTATGCCGTGTGAAGTCTCTCCTGAATCAACTTTACCTTTTCCAAGGCATCCTTTACCAGATCAGTACCGTATAACTTAGCCTCGCCAGGCTAAAACCATTTGATGGGAGAATGACATCGCGGACCATATAAAGCCTCAAATGGAGCCATCTTAATGTTGGACTGATAACTGTTATTGTATGTAAACTTGGCCAAGGGAAAGAACTGATCCCACTGCCCTCCAAAGTAAATCACACATGCTCTGAGCATGTCCTCAAATATCTGAACGGTCCGCTCCGACTGCCCATCGGTCTGTGGATGGAATGTTGTGCTGAGCTTTACACGGGTGCCCAACTCACTCTGTACGGCGCTCCAGATATGCGAAGTGAACTGAGGACCTCTATCTGATATGATGGACACAGGCACACCGTGCAACCAAACTTTCTCCCGAATGTAAATCTGGGCCAACCTCTCTGAAGTGTAAGTAGTGGCTACTGGAATGAAGTGTGCCGACTTGGTCAACATGTCGACAATAACCCATACTGCATTGAACATCCGCCAAAGTCTGTGGAAACCCAACCACGAAGTCCATAGTGATGTGCTCCCATTTCTACTCAGGTATAGTCATCTGCTGGAGTAGGCCTCCAGGCCTCTGGTGCTCATACTTAATCTGCTCGCAATTTAGGCATCTATCTACGTACTCCACAATGTCTTTCTTCATCCGCCGCCACCAATAACGCTGCCTCAGGTCACGATACATCTTCATGGCACCTGGATGAATAGAACACCGTGAGTTGTGTGCCTCCTCTAGAATCCGTTCCCTCAGGCCATCAACATTAGGAACAAATAGGTGACCCTGAAGTCGCAGAATACCATCCTCGCTAATATAAACCTCCTTGGTACCACCCTGTAGTACTGTCTCTTTGAAAACTTCCAAGTGCAGATCATCGAACTACCGAGCCTTAATCTGCCCCAATAATGAAGACTGAGCAACAAAACACGCAAGAACTCGGCTGGGCTCTAAAATGTCTAGCCTCACAAGTCTGTTAGCCAAGGACTGAATGTCCAAAGCTAGTGGCATCTCCTCCGCTTAAATGAATGCCAAACTACTCATACTCTCCGCCTTCCTTCTTAAGGCATCTACGACCACATTTGCCTTGCCCGGATGATAAAGAATAGTGATGTCAAAGTCCTTCAGTAACTCAAGCCATCTACATTGCCTCAAATTAAGATCCCTTTACTTGACCAAGTGTTGTAAACTGCGGTGTTAGGTATAAACCTCACAGGACACTCCATACAAGTAATGCCTCCAATCTTTAGAGCATTAACAATCGTTGCCAACTCCAAATCGTGCACGGGGTAGTTCTTCTCATGAATCTTCAGCTGACGTGAAGCATATGCAATAACTCGTCCCTCCTGCATCAACACACATCCCAAGCCAACGTGTGAAGTGTCGCAATAAACCAAATACATCCCCGAATCGGAAGGCAACACTAGAACCGGTGTTGTGGTCAAAGCTGTCTTGAGCCTCTGAAAGATCGCCTCACAGTCATCAGACCAACGGAAAGGGGCACCCTTCTTGGTAAATCTAGTCAAAGGTGCTGCAATGGAGGAAAAATCCTACATAAATCGGCGATAATAACCTCCTAACCCCAGGAAACTTCTGATCTCAGTCGCTAAAGTGGGACGTGGCCAACTCTGAACCGCCTCAATCTTCTTAGGATCCACCTTAATACCCTCCCCTGATACAACATGCCCCAAGAATGCCACTGACTCTAGCAAAAAATCACACTTGGAGAACTTAGCATATAGCTTCTGGTCTCGTAATGCCTGAAACACTAATCTCAAATGCTGCTCGTGCTCCCCCAGGCTACATGAGTAGATCAAGATGTCATCAATGAAGACAATAACAAAAGAATTAATATAAGTCCTAAACACCCTATTTATCAAATCCTTAAACGTCACTGGGGCATTAGTCAAGCCAAAGGGCATCACAAGGAACTCATAATGACCATATCTAGTACAAAAGGCAGTCTTCGAAACATCTGAGTCCTGAATCTTTAGCTGATGGTACCCCGATCTCAATTCAATCTTAGAAAACACCCTAGCACCCTACAACTAGTCAAACAAATCATCGATGCGCGGCAACGGGTACTTGTTCTTGATGGTAACTTTGTTCAACTGGCGGTAGTCAATACACATCTGCATATTCCCATCATTCTTCTTCACAAACAACACTTGGGCACCCCAAGGGGATATACTTGGTCTGATAAACCCCTTAGCTAGTAGCTCCTCAAGATGTTACTTCAACTCTTTCAATTCTTTCGGAGCCATACGGTACACTGGAATAGATATAGGCTGAGTGCCTGGAGCCAAATCAATACAAAAATCAATTATCACAATCTGCCGGCATGCCTGGAAGGTCAGAAGGAAACACATCAGGGAACTCTCGGACTACTGGAATTGAATCAATCATCGGAGACTCTGCGGTGTTGTCCCGTACATAAGCTAGATAGGCCAAACACCCATTCTCATACATACGTCGAGCCTTCAGAAAATAAACAACTCGACTAGCTGCACTAACTAAGGAACCCCTCCACTCCAATCTCGGCAACTCGGTCATGGCTAAGGTAACAGTCTTGGCATGGCAATCTAGGACGGCGTGATAGGGGGATAACCAGTCCATGACCAGGATGATCTCAAAGTCATTCATATCAAGTAACAAAAGGTCCGCTCTGGTCTCGAACCCACAGAATGTGACCACACAGGACCGATAGATCTGATCCACAACTAAAGAATTGCCCACATGAGTGGACACATAAACAGGAGTACCCAAAGACTCACGAGGAATATCCAGGAAATGAGCAAACAGGGATGACACATGTGAATAGGTAGACCCTGGATCAAATAATAATGAAGCATCCCTACCGCAGACGGAAATAATACCTGTGATAACGGCATCTGAGGCCAATGCATCTGGTCTGGCCGGAAAAAAATAGAATCTGGCTGGAGCGCCGGCTAGCTGGCCTCCACCTGGCTGAACTCCCCCTCCCTAGCCTCCACCTCTAGGACGGCCCCTACTAACCTGTCCTCCGCCTCTGGGTGGCCGCGCAGCCTGTGCTGTAATCATAGGCTAATGACTCTGCTGCACTTCCTTGCCCGGATCCTGGGACAAAATCTCTTCATATGACTCGGATCTCCACACTTATAACAACCTCTCAACGCCATAGACTACTGCCCTGAAGACTATCCCTGATGGCCGGAATACCCACTGGAGGAACCATGAATGGTTGGAGGAGGTTATGAACTCTCCGGCATGGCACTGAAATGAGCACTGGATAAACCCTGATGACCAGAATACCCCCCGGAGGAACCCTGAATGGCTGGAAGACGGTAAAAACTCTCTGGCATCACACTGAAATAAGGCCTCACTGGAGCACCTCGAGAAGGTGGTGGGGGTGCTGATCAGGCCCCTCCCGAACTAACCCCTACCCCTAGCTGGGGCACCTCTAAACTCCCCAAAAAATCGGGCCCTCTTGTCCTGCTGCCGCTGCTCTCTACTTCTTAGATGGTATCCCTCAATCCTACGAGCAATCTCCACTACCAGCTGATAAGGAGTCCCCATCTCAACCTCTCGGGCCATGTTGGCCCTAATACCAGAGTTTAACCCTGTAACAAATCTCCACACTCTCTTTGTGTCGGTAGGAAGTATCATGAGTGCATGACGAGACAACTTAGAAAACCTCGCCTTATAGTCGGTCACTGACATATGACCCTGCTCAAGTTTCTCAAACTGGTACCACAGCTCTTCTCTCTCGGAGGGTGGAATATACCTGTGCAAGAAAAGCTGAGTGAACTGCTCCCAAGTGATATGAGGAGAACCCACTGGTCTGCCGAGAACATAAGACTGCCACCACCTACGGGCCTTGCCCTCCAAATGGAAAGTAGTGAAGTCAACCCCATAAGACTCCAGTATCCTTATGTTGTGCAGTCTATCCCTGCACCTATCAATGAAATCCTGAGCATCCTCATGACGCTCACCTCCAAGGATAGAAGGGTGTAGCCTTGTCCATCTGTCCAATAACTTCTGTGGATCACCGTCCGTAGCTGGTCTTGGCTCAGGTGCTACCGTTGCAAGTGGTTGGGCCCCATCCGTGGGTAGAGCACCCGAAGTCTGATATACCGCAGCTGCATGTCCTGGGGCCTGGGCAGTAGGGGTTTGTGCTCCCCTCCCGCCTGAGATGTGGTCGGGTCCGCTGGAAATAAACCAGCCTGGGTCATAGTATCCTGAACCGCATCATACGGCCCATAATCTCCTGGAGGCCCGACGCTGTCATGAAATCCACCGGGGCAGGCTCTAATGTGGGCACCTCACCCTTCTCATCAATAATAGGATCCTCTGCTGGATCCACTGGAGGTGCCACTGGGGCGTCTCTAGGACGCCCTCGTCCCCTACCTTGGGTCAGTGCCCTTCCCCATCCTCTGCCTTGGCCTCTAGCAACGAGGGGAGCAGCTCCTCCCGGGTCCGCAACGTCGACCGTACGTGTCCTCACCAAATGTGATAGAATAGAAGAATGAAATTTAGTACACCATCAATTTCACAATAGAGTATGAATAAAGAGTAGTTTCCTAACACCCTATAGCCCCCCGAAGATAAGTACAGACGTCTCTGTACCGATCCGCAAGACTCTATTAGGTTTGACCATTACTTGTGAGACCTACGTGAACCTAATTCTTTGATACCATGTCGTCACGACCCAATTTCCAATTTAGGTCGCGATGGCGCCCAACACCGAGGTTAGGCAAGCGGACATTAATCAACTAATGGGTTTCATTTATTTCACCAAACATTTCCAACATTTACTTAGCTTAAATTTAAAGCATTAAATAACAACGAATAGTTTAGGCAATTTAAAGTTGATATGACCAAATGAAGTCATAATTAAGTAATTACATCCCAAAAGAATAGGTTACTAATGTGTGTGCCAGGAACTAGTGTCACAAGTATGTGGGAATCTAGTAGAATGTACAAACGAATATATCTATCCTACTGCCTGAAATAGAATAGACAGTCGAAGCAAAAGAGAAACTCTAACACACTGCTGAACGGCATCAGAAGAGAGAATCTCACCGTGGAATCTCGACCCAGATATCAAGAACGCGCTCCGGACGGGTAGCTAGATGCACCTGCCTCAGATCCTGTACATTTAAGTATAGAGCGTAGTATGAGTACATAAACAATATATACCCAGTAAGTATCCAGTCTAACCTCAAAGAAGTAGTGACGAGGGGTCGACTTGACACTTACTAGGGCCAAACAATATTTATTTAAGTATGAGTTTAAACATGGATATAAGGCTAGGTAACATATAGTAACAGGAAGTGATAAGACTTTTCATAAATATACAATTAAATTTCTATCATTTCAACTGACAATTTATATTTCAAGGCATTTAAAGCAGATTAAAGTCACTGAAAAGTGCCAAGCAAATAGCATGCGCATATAATGTCGAGGACGTATGGCCCGATCCGACGAAATAATAAAATGTACACTACCGAAGGTTCGAATGGCGCGAACCATAAATGCATCTATTAACTTGCCGAGGCGAACGGCCCACTCCCATGAGAGAGTGGAAATGATCACCCCGCTCGGGAATATAATTACGAAGCGGTTACATATAAGCATAACATGTTTTTCCTCAATCGATCCAAATCGAAAACCGAACCAAACCAACCAAAGAAATATATATATATATATAATTTCTAAAATTTTATGCCATATATTAGTCATTTATATTTTTAGTCTAGTTCTTTGCTATTATAATAATCTAATTCTTTGTTATTATATTCTAGTTTGATTGGTAATTAAATTATTCGTCATTATTTGATTTAACTATCATCAATATATCTTGGTAAATTATAGATTTCTCAAAGAGTGATACGAACGCGGAAGTAAAATAA
>MDKI01259080.1:0-10453 GCA_005239505.1 Nicotiana paniculata | reverse complement strand
CGAAAAGACCCAATATTGGGTTCTAATCATAGGCGGATTTAGAATTTGGGTTCTACTTTTAAGTTTTTTAATATTAAACTCATTATATTCATAAAATCATAAGTTCTTACTTATTATTTATTGCAATTTACATATGTATATTTATGCCGCATTAAAAGTACTAGATTCAGATAAACTGAATGCCGAGTGCTACATTCACCTCTTGGTTCTTAATACTCTTGTTATATCGTTCAGGCTCCAAATGCTTGTTCATTCCAATTTTATCGGATGTCTCCGGAGTGACGGCTCCAAATGGTCAATTCTGGGTATATAATAGAATATATAATTGTTGTTTCTCATATGGTTCTAAGTAATCATCACTTCATAAGATAATTTATAAGATTAAATATGGCCTAAGATTAAAACATAATTATAAAAAATATCCTTAAAAAGTAAAATTAATTAGTAACATGAAAATGTCACGACCCAAAAATCACTAGTCGTGATGGCACCTAATCCCAACCGCTAGGTAGGCAAATTTAAAAATTATCCATTTCCAATTAAATTAATAAAATAATTAAATGGAAGAAATTATCGGAAACCTATACATTTCGCAAGGACTGGTTGTACAAATCATGAGCTTCTAAAAATATAGTTTACAAAGCTGATAGAAAGTAAATACATGTTTTGTTTGAAAAGTACATAAACAGAGTTTTTATTAATTATACGGCTACCATGAACAAGAGGCAGCTACAATAGGAACGCAGGTACGTCTTCAATCCAGCTCCCATCGAACACAGCAACCTCAGCAACCAACATCTGCACGCAATGTGTAGAAGTGTAGTATCAATACAACCGACCCCATGTACTGAGTAAATTACAAACTTAACCTTAGGTTTCAAGTAGTGACGAGCTTGAACATGGTGGGGTCCAATGCCAATAGCCAATAATAGTTCATAAGGATATAAAGCATTGCATAACGAGGTAACTCAGAGATAAGATACTCAACTTTTTAACAATTTTTCGAAAATAGTTCCGCTTTTAAAATATACTAGTGAAAACCCAACTATTTTACCGAAATCGTCAAAAACAATACGTGTAAGTTTGAAAACTGTGAGTTTTCCCAAAAAAATCCTTTCAACAGTAAATATGATGTTTCACTTTCTCTCCAGATAGCAAGTGTAAAATACCTCTCGATGCCCATATGAAAATATATGTGAGAATTCATGAATGACGTGATACCGTACAGCATTAGGAAAATGCATCTCTATATCTGTTTATCATGTGCATATCAAATGCGATACAACTCAATGATAAAACCATATGCATACTCTCAGAGTACCAATTCACTCAGTCCTCCCAGTCACTCAGTCCTTATAGTCACTCAGTCCCCACAATCACTCAATCCTCACAGCCACTCAGTCCTCACAGTCACTCATTACTCATCACTCGGCACTCGACACTCGCACTCAGTAGGTACCTGCGCTCAGTAGGGGTGTGTACAGACTCCGGAGGGGCTTTTTCAGCCCAAGTGATATATCAAGCCAATCATGGCATAAATCAGTAAAACATGTTGCGACGTGCAGCCCGATCCCATAAATATCCTCACAATCAGGCCCTCGGCCTCACTCAATCATGAATCTCTCCAGTCTCCCGGGCTCTCAATGTCATGAAACTAGCCCAACAACAATGATATAATGTATCAATAAATAAAAAATGAGTCTAAGATATGATATTAATGCATGAATATGACAGAGTACGAATTATCAATGAAACCAGTAAGGTGACAGCAAGAAACGACCACTATGGGTCCCAGTAATATCGGCATAAAGCCTAAACATGATATCTAGCATGATTGACAGCTCATTTACTTTATCACATGGTGAAAACACATATATCAACATAATAGGACCACCATATAGTGTCATGGAAACAAGAGAGTCACAATTCATAGGGTACACGCCCACTCGCCCATCACCTAGCATGTGCATCACCTCAATACCAAACACACAACACGAAATTCGGGGTTTTGTACCCTCAACACTAAGTTTAGAAGAGTTACTTACCTCGAACAAGCCAATTCCAATACCGAGCAAGCCAAGCGATGCTCCAAGAATGCCATCACGCGTGTAGTAACCTCCGAACGGCTCAAAAATAGCCAAAATCAACTAAAATACATCAAATAAAGCCCAAGAAAACAATTCCAGATGATAAAGATCGAATCCTTAATCAAAATCCAAAACCGGTCAAGAATCACACCCGGGCCCACGCCTTGAAACTCGATAAAACTCACAAAAATCGACAACCCATTCATTTACGAGTCCAACCATACTATTTTCACTCAATTCCGACTCCAATTCGATGTTCAAAACACAAAAATTCTTATTATGAAACTCTAGGCCAAAAACCCCCAATTTCACTTTAAAATTCATCAACCAATTGCAAAAAATAAAGACAGATTCATGAAATGTAATCAAAACTGAGTAGAGAACACTTAACCCAATCCTTGTGACGAAATTTGATCCAAAAATCGCCTCAATTCGTGTCCTATATCTTAAAATATGAAGAAAGAACAAAAACCTCGATTTTATAGCTTCTGCCCAACATTTTTCGTATTATGCGGACAAATCCTCGCATCTACGACCCTCGCATCTGCGGTAACTTCTTCGCTTCTGCGTCTCAACTAAGCAGATGATCCCTCACACCTGCGGAACAATTTTCCACTTCTGTGCACTAGCAGGTGCGAGTCTGCTACGCTTTTGCGGACTCGCATCTGTGCCCATTCTTCCACAGATACGGAAACACCAGAACCAGAAATCTTCAGCAGTGCAACATGAAATAGAAATGATCTGAACCTCATCCAAAACTCCCCCGAGCCCCTCGGGACCCTGACCAACATACCAACAAGTTCCATAACATAATACGGGCCTACTCGAGGCCTCAAAACACACATAACAATATCAAAACGATGAATTACATCTCAAATTCAAAAATTAATGAACTTCAAACTTCAAACTTCCACAACCGATGTCGAAACCTATCAAATTACGCTCAATTGACCTCAAATTTTTCACACAAGTCACATTTGACATTACGGTACTGCTCCAACTTCCGAAATCAGAATTCGATCCCGATATCAAAAAGTCCACTCCCGGTCAAACTTTTAATAATTCCAACTTTCACCATTTCAAGCCAAATTCTATTACGGACCTCCAAATCGCAATCCGTACGCGCTCCTAAGTCCAAAATCACCCAACGAAGCTAACAGAACAATCAGAAATCCAATCCGAGGTCAAATACCAAAATTATAACTTGGTCAAACCTTTCAAATTTTAAAGCTTCTAGCTTAGAATCATTCTTCCAAATCAATTCCGAATAACCTGAAAATCAAAACCGATTATTCACATAAGTCATAATGCATCATATGGAGCTACTCATGTCCTCAGACAGTCGGGCGAAATGCAACTGCTCAAAACGACAGGTCGGGTCATTACATCCTCCCCTACTTAAACATACATTTGTCCTTGAACGTGCCCAGAGTTGTTCCAAAAGCCATCAAATCGCCGTGAAACCTTACCATGCACATACCTGGGGGTGATCCCACGTCACCCTATCCCATATAGGTCTGATAACACAACATAACTAAAAATCATTACTCCAACCTTAACCCATAAGCCTTAGAATCCAACTCCCAACATCCGGAATTTCCAAAAGATAGGAATCTTACATCTACACACTGTACAAGTCTGAATAAGCTATATCTAGTCTTCACCACAACCCAAGATGTAATCATATGATGTACCTCATAACTCAAATACTCATAACGATATCTTCTAACCACAGTAGGTGCTCCATACAATCCAATATCGGTAACAAACCGCATATCAAACAAAGCCTTGTTCTAACACCTTCATACACTACCAATGATGAAAGAAACATGCAGAATCTCGTAATTATTCACCAGATAAACAGTCCCGCTCCCCCGACAAGAACTATAACAGATTTCTAAGCCGACTTTCGATATTACGCTTCCAAATATACCATAATCATATATGATAGTATCCATTCTAGGTCCAATGACCTCATCTCATCCAACCCGTCCACTCTAGTGTCATGACACATCAATACAATATAAAACCACAACCCGTGCAACCCGTGCACCAATTAGCAACATTCCAAATGTACTCAATCATGAAAATGACTCAAACGAGAGAACTGTCTTGCCAGCTTAACAAGTACCGTCAAAATGACATGCTAAGAGCCTAACACACATCGTAGAACGAAAACACACGAATCCAACACAAGGATCATATTCAACATAGCTCTTCCGCAATGTGTGACCCCATCCAAACGCTGGTCCATATCACCTACCTCGAGTTTCCTTGCTCAAAACTAATAACCACGCGAGATTTGACATCAAATGCCCAAAGTGTATTACCATAACCACGGAGAGTAAATAACACGATACCACAATCCGAAAAGAACATAGCCAACACGCAATCAATCATGCAGTACCCAAATACTCATCTCGCTCAAATTCCGCTATAAATCCCAATTAGAATCGCACCATTTGTTAATATAACCAACGAAGCATAACTCCCCGTAGCATAGAAGAGTAACTAACATATCACTTCAGAACACGAATAACCTTGGCAACAACCGAATGGCACATCCCTTAACAATAGTAGTATCGAGCCAACCAATTCGACACGGTGTAGAAAACACATCCGAATTAGGCCTATCAATGGACCCCCAAATCAACTCTGTTCATCCATAAATAGATAAACGACCCTCCGAAGATCCACAATGACTTACCCATAACACATACCATCCTCTGACTAGCTTTGGCCACGTTTTCACGGTCTACAACCATGAAATGATCTACTCATGAGAACTCCCAGTCTCCAAATATATAGAGAACACAAATCACCATATCTGGCCACAACTCCACCGCCCGAATATCTGACACATCTCTCATACACGATCATCCCATAAGCAATACTTCTAAAATTCTTCTGTGCCACAAAGAAAAATTTGAACATCAGCAATTGACCAACCAAGAGAGTGTCGCAATACCAATGAAGTATCCATAAATCAAAACACAGTTCCCCTTCTGAAACTTACACCCTCATCAAGACATATCTAATATTAATATCATCTATCTAGTCATTTGAGATTGCTCATGCTGCCTAAGAATTAATGTCCTTCCCTTCAAAATTGAATTGTGACCTTACACATGCAAATCTGAATCCTATACAACACACCGCATATGCCATGCCATCATATGAAAACAAATACGAGAACTTTGTAATCCACTCCAAGTCATAAGCAACTAAAAAGTTAATTAGCCAAGAACTTTCCATTTGACCCTATCCAGGAGAAAATCACTGTACATGACATGCATCCTTGCGCCAGTAGGAAATATACATCTCTAAACATGGTAGAAACCATCAAGAGCTCTCTGAATCCCATTTTGCACATAACTGAATCATCAGGATTGAGTCCTTCTAACTCAACCGAGCTACGCAGGTCGTCAAAAAAAAGAGTCTCGCCAAAAAACACATGTAGACACTAGCCACATCATAAGTACCCAAGGAACCAATTATAACCATTAATGTGCAGGTCCAACCTACTACCAAGTTGTCTTAATTCTCCGAGTTCCTTCCAAATTGCCTTCAAATTGATACCTCTCCTCACCATAATTCCACAATCCTCAACCAAGACTCACCACACGAGACCCTAGCATAAAACCACACCGCAATGAGGCTCATAAGCTGCGGAATGCTCTCTTAAGCACCCCAAAAGTACCACAACCGAGATACCCACTCTGAAGAGACCTTCTGTGAATTTAAAGTTGTTCATCTTACCTTCCTGATACTGGAGGTAGAATCTATAATGATATATAAATATTATGCGAGTCTCAACACCATCCAATAAAAAATCCCTAACCCTAGCCATATACAATTCTGAAACTTTCCAACTGCTATATTTAAATCTTGAATTCCATTAAGACTATCCTCAAGAGTCTTCCACTCTTCTTAAATATCAACTAAATTGACCAAACAAACCGAACGATTCGTGCCCCAATAGCACACCAACACCTTGAGAAGTAATCCACACCTCTAAGAAACCGAGAGAAACCTCACTCCATGCACACTACATCCTTTACGCATAACAACTCATATATTCCACGTTTCACATATCCTCATAAAGCATATTACAACTTGTATCCAGAAATTACTTTACTCGATCTCATCGTCTGCAGAACATAAATTATTCACAAGTATACCTCAAACCGAAACCAATACAATACATAGCTGTGCAATCAACTTAGCAATAGCAGACTCCCCTGCTTGGCTCAAAGCCATAGATCAAAACACACAACAACTCATGATTCCCATACTCTATTACTGCCAGAATGCCGTAGCGAGATTCCACTAAATCCTCCATAAGCTCATGAAACACAAATCATCTAATATCTCAAATCATCTTCAAATCTCGCATTCGCCCTTGTAACAGTCAAGCCAACTCTCATAAACGATCCAAACTCAAGTTGCAATACATATAATTCACTACTAAAGAGAACTCACTACAAAACAACATAGGGATTACACAAACCTCAGGACACCGCGCAGGAGATAATCCACCTGTTTTGCCTCAAACTAACATCTCTTTATACCCTTCCACAATCATAACTATTATGCAATCACTTAATCTCCCTGAGTCTGAATTCATATCACGACATGAAAATCTACTTCACTCTACAATTAAACAACATGAAAGGATCCTTCAACACACCCAAAACTCGAGACTATACGTCAAAACAAGACGAAAATCAAGCACCCAATTTACATCTCAATGAAACTATTTTCGTCAAACCCAATCTATCTTAACACACCCTTAGTCACATCATACTCATCATATAACAATTCGACCACCCATATTGTCACAAAGTCCACTCATAGGGACGCCACCGGACATGTAAGTCCAAAAGTACGTGCTCACACAACCAACATCTCCGCACTCAAGCTACAGTCAAAACCCGGCCTCAAGTCCTTCAGACTGGCCCATTATCAGCATACCAAAATCACATCTCGCACCACTTCTATAGAATCACAAGCCGTCAATGGACAGGCGATACTGAGCGCTCATGTGTGCATACGAATGCGTGGAAGGAATTCAAAGAGTTATGCTTCAAGATGAATCAATGTTTCATGATAAGGAAAGAAGGATGGGAAGTATATCCTAAATGTCCTATAGCATCTCGAAGAGAGGTATGGACATCATCATACCGATCCAGACTCTACCAGGAACTTACTCATGACTTGTAGAACCTATAAACCTAGAGCTTTGATATCAATCTGTCACAACCCCAAAACCACTAGTCGTGATGGAACCTCACCCAACCTGCCAGGTAAGTCACTTGGTTAAACTTGACTGAACCGTGACTGGTGGATTTGCGCATGTTATTAAGTTGGATTTGCAATTCCTGAACTTCACTTTGAAGTACATCTCTTTCAAGTTCACAGAGTTCAAGCTTAAGTTCCCAGTCTTTCTTTTCCCTATTGAGTTTCCTTAGTTCATTCAACATTTATTGAGACTCTTTTAGGGTCAGGTAAAAAATATCCTATAATTCATTACATCTATCACAAATATAGGATCTTACCTTGCTTGTTTCACCTCGTGCCATGAAACAGTTTTCAGTATTTTCCTTGCATTCATCATCTGATGTATCTTCATCAGTCCAGCAACCATCCTATTGTTCATGTCGTTTTCCAAGATAGTCATGAAGGACAAATTTGCTATTTCTTAGTGTTCTGTACTACCTTCATCACTCAAACTTTTGAAGCATTTGTTTTTGCTTAACCCTCGAGAGACTTTTCTTTTACTATCTAGGCATTCAGCTTGAACATGCCCATACCTTTCACACTCATAACACTTCCCGTCATTCTTGTCTTGTTCATTGTATTGCCTGGTTCGCCTATATGACATCCTTTCCCTTCTTGTATTTTAATACCTTCTCATTAAACCATGCATGTTTCTTGATACCATAGCAATTTCTTCTTCAAGAGCTTCTGGATCGTCATCAATATCATTCTCAGGTCCTTCAGTTGTAGATTTGAAGGCAATTGTTTTCTTCTTTTTTTCCTGACTTATCTTCTTGAGATAGGTTTTCTTGAATTCTATAAGATCTCCTCTTAGTTCATCAAATGAATGTTTGTTTAGATCTTGAGATTCGAGTGCAACTACTTTAGTCTGCAAAGTGGTAGGTAAATTCCTTAGGATTTTTCAAACATGATCACCACTTGAATAGGGTTTACCAAAAGCTTTCAGATTGCTAATGATTTTATTGAATATTGTGAATTTTTCCTCAATGGATTATCATTCTTTCATACGAGAAAGTTCATAATCATAAACCAACATGTTTATCCGAGTTTCTTTCACTTTGTTGGTTTCTTCATAGGCGACTTCCAGCTTGTCCCACATTTCTTTAGCTGTATCACAACTTGAAATCTTCCCATACTCTTCTCCACTTATTGCATTATACAATAGGTTCGTGCTTTAGCATTAACCAGAACGACCATCATTTTTTCATCTGTGTATTCATCTATATCTTTTGGATCAGCGGATGGTTGAGTTGCTGATGGTAGTGGATAGTTTTCCTTTTTGATAATATGCCATACTTTCTCATCATAAAATTTTGCATAGATTTTCATTCGCACTTTCTAGCGAGAGAAGTATTGTCCATTAAAGTATGATGGCCTGACTTGTGAGGCTCCTTCTTGAAAAAGTGTTCCAACAGTTATTTTGTTCGCCATGATCTTTTCTCACAAGAGGTTAAGCAAAAGTGTGAGACATGCTCTGATACCAATTGAAAGTGCAAGAGGGGGAGGGGGTGAATTGTAATTTTTCTTTTCTTTTTCAAGGTAGTTGACTAATTTGCGATCTAGTCGAACGGACTTTTCAGGAACAGAATGTAAAAGAAAAATTGCAGAAAGTAAATGACACAGTATGTTTTTATACTGGTTCGGATTCAGAGTGAATCCTATGTCCAGTCCCTTTGGGGTGCAATGAGATCTCTTTCAAGTATGAAGTGACTTAGTACAGATGAGTTGATGTTGTTATACACCAACAACTTTTGTCACTTGTTTATCTCTATAAGTGATACAATGCATCACCAGCGTTCTTTTCTCTCTCTCTTGTCTTCTTTGTTACATAAGAAATCTAAAGCAGACTACAATATTTTGTTTGAAGTAGAACAAAAAGATTTGAAGTTGGTTTGATCAAAGTATAAAATTTCAAGGCTGGTGCAGTAGGTATTTATACTTATCGAGGCCTTTAAGTCTTGTACGTTTTCTTGACAGATTGCGAACCTAAAGAAGTTCTATTAAGACGGAATCGTAGATTGATTCTTTCTGAGATTGATTCTTCTGCTGACTTGCCTTGACTCACGGACTTGAATGACTTCTTCCTTAAATGAGAGAATATTTTCGTTGCTAAATTTCTTGATTGGTGCCTTCGATTGACGTCTTTAAGTGGGAGAATCTTTAGCGGATGATTTCATGTCATCAGTCTCCTTTGATTGATATTCTTCCTATTATATCTCTTTTAAATGATTTCACTATCTTCCTTGATTGATTGTTTCGCTTCTCTTTTCTTTTTTCGTTTGATTCATTTGTGCCTCCATATTCCTTCATTTTATTGCTCAGAATCTTTTCCTGCACATAAAAAGTAATCGGTTATTTTGCATCATTGAAATTAATTGAAATCTAACAGAATCTACTCAGTATAGAGTTAAACTAGTCGGATCAATAGGTCTCGAATACTAAATAGTTAAGAAAATTGTAATGAGTTTACCCGTCAAATAATTAGTTCTTCTTTTTCTTGTTTTCACATTAAGAAATCAAGATAAACACAAGCATCTCTCTCCATATATAAAGGTGGGAAAAAGAAAAGTGACGTGGCATATCTCTTTGACTAGGATTCGTATTTATCTTATTTCTCAATCTTTTGCCTTTTTCTTCTGTTTTTTAATTTAATAAATTAGCCCAATAATGCATTTAGCTTTATATGTTACCTACTTTATTGTGATCTTTAAACTACACTAATTGTAGGAATACGCATTGTCTGTTATCTTAAAAGGTCCAATCATGACCTTCTTAAAATATCACGCTGGATTTGTAACGTCAACAAAAAGTTGAAACGGAATGCATAATTAAAATAGATAAAGGTAATGAAAAGCAGTAAATGTTAATCGATATCTATTAAAAGGTATAAATGTTATCCATGGGAACACAAGTTTTTAAGATAATTGAATGAACAATTTTTTTGCACGGTTATAATAGTTCCAGATTGATCATTGCAAAAGGATCTTAGCAGCCTCAGGTAACGACGTCATTCATCAGTACAACTTTTTGAAGATGTATATCACTTCCTAAATGATTTTTACAGTGAGCAAAATTTTGATTATCAT
>ML354737.1:1470-22332 GCA_005239505.1 Nicotiana paniculata | reverse complement strand
ATTAATATCACAATGAATTCATCCCCAACAGGTTCTACCAAAACCCTAGACTAAAGAATTTAGTTAATCATGTTATTGAGAATAAAAACTAAAATAAATTGCATACTTGAAATACAAAGTAATGATTACTAGATGTAGAAATCAATGTTTGTCACTTCTATGGTGTTTTCTTGTTGAATCCTTCCGAATCCTTCCGAATCTCCTCCGTCCTCTTCTTTGAATCCCTTTAGTTGTGTTGTTTGGTGTCTATTTATATGTTTAGGGCGAACCCTAACCGTGTAAGAGACTTCTATTTCAACCGGGAAACACTTAAACTCGTCAAAACTCGGATTTGGCTGAACTGGGAACCCCGGTGTTTGGGCTCTAACGCACCCCTAAGGCCAGGGCAGGCCTGGCGTTTGGGCCCTAACACCCCCTAACGCCAGGGGCTGCCTGGCCTTATGGGGTAAACGCCCCCTAATTCCAGGTAGGATCAGGCTTTAGGGGGCAACCGCCCGGCTATCGCCCGAGTGTCTCCTTTTGCGTATTTTCGACGTATTTGCATACCTTTAGCTCCGTTTCCATCTTCAATTCACCTACACATGAACTAAACTCCATTAAGCACATAACAAGTGTATTTTTATCATTAAAGCACCTCAAATGTAAGGTATATTACATGTTAAACTATGCATTTTAGTCTCGCATCAGACCGCATCTGCGGAACCTGGGCATCCACTCTAAGGCCGTATCTGCGAAGGGTCGACCGCTTCTGTGGTCTTGCACCTGCGGCTGGCCAACCGCAGGTGCGGTTGTACTAGAACTGGTGCACCAGCAGCTTATTTTGAGCTTGGACTCGGCTCGCGCGACGTCTGAATGGCATCCGAGGCCCCCGAGGCCCTGTCCAAACATACCAACAAGTTCTAAATCATAAAACGGACTTGCTCGAACCTTCGGAACGCCCAAAACCACTTTAAAACAAAGAATAACACCCTAAAACCAATTGAATCAAACTTATGAACTTTAAGTTCTTAAATCTACTTCCAACACGCCGAAACGTACTTATACTACTCGGAATAATATCAAATTTTGCGTGCAAGTCTTAAATGACATTACAAAACTATTACCACTCTCGGAATTCAATTTAGACCTCGATTTCATCAAAACACGTTCCAAACCTCAATTATAGAACTTCAAGAATCGTTTTTCGCTGTTTCGCGCCGAAACGCCCCTAGGTCATCCAAAACCCATTGCGGATATACGCCCAAGTCCGAAATCATCATACAAACCTTTTGGAACCTTCAAATCCCGATTCCGACGTTGTTTACTCAAAATGTTGACCGACATCAAACTTGGCCTTTTAGGCCAACCTTAAGGAACCAAGTGCTCCAATTTCAACCCAAACCCTTCCAAATCCCAAACTAACCATCCCCGCAAATCATAAATCAATAAAAGAAAATATGGGAAGTCTTATTTAGGGGTACGGGGTTCTAGGAAGCAAAACGACCGGTCGGGTCGTTACATTCTCCACCTCTTAAACAAATGTTCGTCCTCGAACGGGTCTAGAATCATACCTGGAGTGCTGAACAAGTGTGGATATATGCTCCGCATGTCCTTCTCGAACTCCTAAGTCGCCTCCTCGATTGGTTGAACCCTCTACTGGACCTTCACGGTAGAAACCCTCTTAGACCTCAACTGGCACTCCTGCCTATCAATAACAACCACTGGTTCCTTCTCGTAGCCCAACCTCTCGTCTAGTTGAATGGTACTGAAGTCTAACATATGAGACAAGTCGGCGTGGTACCTCCAGAGCATAGATACGTGAAAAACTGGATGAACACCTGATAAGCTGGGAGGTAGAGCAAGATCATAAGCAACCTCCCCAACTCGCCTCAACACCTCAATGGACCTATAACCCTTGGGCTCAACTTGCCCTTCTTCCTGAACCTCATAATACCCTTCATCGGCGAGACCTTCAAGAGAACCTTCTCACCGACCATAAATGATACATCACGCGCCTTCTGATCCGAGTAACTCTTCTGTCTGAATTGTGCCATGCGAAGTCTCTCCTGAATCAACTTTACCCTTTCCAAGGCATCCTTTACCAAATCTGTACCATACAAATTAGCCTTGCCAAGCTCAAACCACCAATGGGAGAATGACATCACTGACAATATAAAGCCTCAAATGGGGCCATATTAATGCTGGGCTGATAGCTGTTGTTGTAAGCAAACTCGTCCAAGGGAAAGAACTGATCCCGTTGCTCTCCAAAGTCAATCACGCATGCCCTGAGCATGTCCTCTAATATCTGAACTATCCGCTCTGACTTCCCATTGGACTGAGGATGAAATGTTGTGCTGAGCTCTACACGGGTGCCCAACTCACTCTGTACGGCTCTCCAGAAATGCGAGGTGAACTGAGGACCTCTATCTGATATGATGGACACAAGAACGTCGTGCAATCGAACTATCTCTTGAATGTAGATCTGGGCCAACCTCTATGAAGTATAAGTAGTGGCTACTAGAATGAAGTGTGCCAACTTGGTCAGCCTGTCTACAATAACCCAAACCATGTCAAACTTCCGCAAAGTCCGCGGTAACCCAACTACTAAGTCCATAGTGGTGCGCTCCCATTTCCGCTTAGGTATAGGCATCTGCTGGAGTAGTCCTCCTAGCCTCTGGTGCTCATACTTAACCTGTTGGCAATTTAGGCATCTAGCCACACACTCCACTATGGATTTCTTCGTCTGCCGCCACCAGTAGTGCTACCTCACGTCACGATACATCTTCGTAGCACCTGGATGAACAGAATACTGTGAACTGTGTGCCTCCTCTAGAATCCTCTCCCTCAAGCCATCAACATTAGGAACACATAGATGACCCTGGAGTAGTAGAACAACATCCTCTCCAATAGTAACCCTCTTGGCACCACCCTGTAGTACCGTCTCTCTAAGAACTGCCAAGTTCGGATCATCAAACTGCCGAGCCTTGATCTACCCCAATAATGAAGACTGAGCAACAACACACGCAAGAACTCGGTTGGGCTTTGAAATTTCCAGCTGATAGTTTATATGAGTCCACCAAACTGTATAGAGACCTGGTCCTATATCAGTTCCCACAGTGCTAACTACTAAAGCAGTAAGTAAATAAGACACAAGATTTTTATGTGGAAAAATCCCAACTCAAGGGGACAAAAACCACGACCTACACTGGTAGGTTTTCAACTTCACTAACTTTAAATAATCTTGTTACAAGACACTTTGTAACGACTCTATTACAAATACTTCAATCTCACCAACTTGTAGTACACCTACTACAAGCCACTTTGCAACTTACTAATTACAAAGACTTCAACCTATGACTAACTCTAGTCACAACACAAACTTAGTGGGTTTATATTTTTGAGTTTCCTAAAACAGAGCTTCTAAGAAAGAAAGATAGGAATTACAATGAAGAACTAATGCAATATTACAACTCAACTAAGGACATACATAAACTTATAGTGGAACTGGTCCGTATTGGAGTTGTACTCTTGTTGTTGACACACTTGTGACTTCAATGATGGATCGATTCTTGAATGCTTGTGAGAAAATCACTAATTGTTCAAGTGAGTATGTTGTTGCTATACTCCTTGTTATTATACTTGGATTAAATCACTAGGATGATGTCCATACTTGGTTGGTGCAAGACTCTTCCCAATGGGAAGTGACTGCTGCACTATTTCTGCACTGTAGCGTGCACCACTTTGCAACTTACTAATTACAAAGACTTCAACCTATGACTAACTCTAGTCACAACAAAAACTCAGTGGGTTTATATTTTTGAGTTTCCTAAAACAGAGCTTCTAAGAAAGCAAGATAGGAATTACAATGAAGAACTAATGCAATATTACAACTCAACTAAGGACATACATAAACTTATAGTGGAACTGGTCCATAGTGGAGTTATACTCTTGTTCTTGACACACTTGTGACTTCAATGCTGGATCGATTCTTGAATTCTTGTGAGAAAATCACTAATTGTTCAAGTGAGTATGTTCTTGCTATACTCCTTGTTATTATACTTGGATGAAATCACTAGGATTATGTCCATACTTGGTTGGTGCAAGAATCTTCCCAATAGGAAGTGACTGCTGCACTATTTCTGCACTGTAGCGTGCACCACTTTGCAACTTACTAATTACAAAGACTTCAACCTATGACTAACTCTAGTCACAACACAAACTCAGTGGGTTTATATTTTTGAGTTTCCTAAAACAGAGCTTCTAAGAAAGAAAGATAGGAATTACAATGAAGAACTAATGCAATATTACAACTCAACTAAGGACATACATAAACTTATAGTGGAACTGGTCCATAGTGGAGTTGTACTCTTGTTCTTGACACACTTGTGACTTCAATGCTGGATCGATTCTTGAATGCTTGTGAGAAAATCACTAATTGTTCAAGTGAGTATGTTGTTGCTATACTCCTTGTTATTATACTTGGATGAAATCACTAGGATGATGTCCATACTTGGTTGGTGCAAGACTCTTCCCAATGGGAAGTGACTGCTGCACTATTTCTGCACTGTAGCGTGCACAGTTACATGCAGTTTCCTTACAGCTGTAGAGATGACTTTGTACTTCTGTCAGGGAAATTCCAGAGGATCAGGTCCCTGAATTGGTTCTTGTGTATCCAAAGTCACACAACTCAAATTATCTTAAGTTCATTGCTGAAGAATTGTACCAAGTATGCATCAGGTTCTTTATCTGGTTCTAGACAAGAAGTTTGTTAAATCATCAAAACATAAAACTGTGAAACCTTAAACCCGTCAATTTCCCCCTTTTTAATGATAACAAACTTTTGAAATTGATGGCTGTTTATAGAGCTTGACGTAACAAGATAAAGTACCAGGAACATCATGTGTTCCCCCTGACTCTATGCTTTCTCCTTAATCACCTGCTTTAATTTTCAAGTTGTCTCTATATCTTCCCCCTTTTGGCATCACTAAAAATACAAAAGTAGGCAAAAAAGCATAAATAAGTCTAACACATCTAACTCATGCCACATGTGTGCACACAACATGATAGAAAAGAGAAGTAGAAGAGAGACAAACATTTCACTAGCAAAAAGAGAGTTGTCATTGATAAATATTATAAAAGAAAACAGAAGTCTTTGCTATTACAACAAAGACTAATTTGGACTGATTCAAACGAGAGCAGCAACAATGAGATCCAACATACCATCACAAAAAGAAAACAAAAAGAAACAACAGCCACAAACATCAAAACACAAGACAACTGGTCACTGAGAGGGTCCTAGGGGGCACTAGTAAGGCTTGGAGGAGGAGGCAACAATGGTTTTGAGAAAAAGGTCCATGCGGGCATTGGCAGACATCTGTTACTCAGGTACTTTCTCCCTCAGGTTCTCCACCTATTGGCGAAGCTCAGCATTTTCCTTAGTCAGACGAGCAACCTCTTCATTGGAAGAATTAGAAGATCCAGATGCTCCAACAGCCTGACTAAGATGAGTCTCCAGTATGGCATTCCTAGCCTTCAAACTTCGAATTTCTTAAGCAGCACTGTTCTGAGCATTTATGAGCTGAGAAATCTTGGACGTGATCCCCCAACCTTTTCTATGCATTCACATTCTTCCAGAGTCCTTTTGGAGAAGGTCTGCTTTCTGGTTCCTACTCTAGGATTTCCCAAAGGTACCTTGAAGAAGTTGAAGACCCGTGTGAGGAGAAACCCATAAGGGAGGCCATGGTTCCCATCCTGAAAGTTGGCCACCTTCTGCATATGCTCTATCATAATAGCGGTTAGACTTATGAAAGTGAATGCATCAAGGGCCTCCATGAGGTATAGATCAGACTTAGAGGTGATGGACTGCCTCTCAGCACGGGGAAGAAGAACTTTGTTGACCAGCTCAAAGAGAAGCTGGTATGCAGGAAGTAATGCCTTCTTATGCACCCGTTCCCCATGTTAGACGACCTGTTCCTTTACAATAGCATGTTTGAAGTTGACCCCACAAGCGCCCCTGACTGATGACAACCCTTCAAACGGTTGAGAATAGTCCCTAACAAAGCAGCGTCAAACGCAATGTCGACTCTATTAACTAGCACGCAAATGTGATCCCCCGTAATAGTGAAGAGGCTTGCATAAAAGCTTTGCACCTTATCTTCATCAAACTTTAGAACATCCTCCTTAAACAGATGGCCCCATTGTTGAAATTCTACCATTTCGAAGACCTGCCTCATCCCTGCCATCTTAAAATCTCTGGGTCAAACATACGACCCCCCAAGACCTTTTGAGTCCTCAACCTATCTTGCCCAAGCCCTCTGTCACTTGGCATCTTCTTTGCAGTACCGGGTTCTCCAATGGTTTCCCACTTTCTTTTCTTAGATTTTTCCACAGACTTCCCTTTACTTCTCGAAGAAACCAAGGTATCACTCTCAGACATATCTTTCTCCTTCACAACCTTTTTAGGCTGACCACCACTCTTCACAGTCTGTCCACTCTATTTTTCTACAGCTTCCTTGGAAGCACCAACTGCAGATTCTCAGACTTTCTTAGACCGCTTCACCAAGGAACTAAGTTCCTCTACTGCATCCTCATCGACTTCCACCACTGGAACATTTTTATCACACACAACTTTCCCCTCTTTCAATAACCTCTTATTCTTTTTCTTGTTGCTCCTTCTACTTTTCTATAAATCATACTCAAAGGCCTCCTTCTTCTGCAACCTAGTAGTTGGTCGCTTGGAAGAGGGATCAAGAGTTACTGCTGGATTTCTAATTTTGAAGCGAGCTCTAAGAAACATATCATCCTCATCAAAGGGTACCTAAATAGGTGGAATGAACTCCGATGGCTTAGTATAGAAGATAGGCTCCTGACTTGTTTCCTCAAGAGGAGACCCAAATTCTCCAGTAGGTTTTCAGGGGCTTTTTCATGAACTGGAGATTCAAAGAGTACCATGGTTCCTTCATCCCCTAAGAATGGAGTTTCTTTCCCCTAAGACTCAGGCAGAAAAGAGGGTTCTTCACTCGTAAGGCTTTCACCAGCAAAGCCATGATATTTTCTGCTGCTTCGTTTTCGGGGGATTCTATGGGAGCCACTGAGTCCAGGATGGAAGAGTCCAAGTACTGGTCAGGATCTTCCTCAGAGACTGCTGATTCTTGAGGGGTGCCACCTTCCAATTTCCCTTTGGTTTGATCAGAGGGAGGAGAAGAAACAGGGTTAACGTCTGGGATGTTGGAAATCTCAGCACTAGGGAGAGAAATAGTGTTGGAAAAGGGTGTAGGGGGGACAGGAGATGAAGAAGAAACATGTGTAGACACATTGGTATCCGGGGTGGTAGAGGAGAGGTTTTCTGGTGGTGACGCTAAGGGAGTTGAAGATGTGGTAACAATATTATTGACAGGAGTGGGGAGAGGTTTTTCATCGGCAATGGTGAAATAAGGGTTTGAGAGTTCTGAGAGAATGCAGAGATACAATGAGAGGTGGTTATTCAGAACTTCTGGAAGTGAGAGGGTTTTATGGAAGTAGGATCTAACAATGAGAGGGGAGAGGAACTGGTTCTGAAGGGTTCTGAAATGGTGGTAGGTTTGTGGAAATATGTAACGTGCAGTAAAGGTGAAAGGTTTGAGAGACATGACGTGATATACAGGTTCTGAAAAGTAAGATGATGTGGCAGTTGAATTAATTTTATTGTATTTTGATATATGCATGAGAAAAACACAGTACTACTAACCTGTGGTACATGAACCGGGTTCCTGACCTATTTTTGTCAAAAAGATTTTTGAAACTCTCTTTTGTAGCTCAACACTGTACCTTTAGCTTCTATAATCATCATGTGTGTCTACCTGCAACAGTATAGATGTGAGTTAGGCTTGGTCAGAAAACACTTTAGCCAATTTTACCTGAGTATGACTTTCATAGCCATATGAGAAGAATCAGGTTCTCAATTAGGTTTGATTAACCCCAGTGCCATCCTATTCCTCTCAAAGTGTTCCCTGCTTAGAGCTTTGGTAATGATATCTGCAATTTGATCTTCAGTGTAGCAGAACCTCATACAGATAAGCCCCCTTTCCACATTGTCTCTGAGAAAATGATGTCTAACATCATTGTGCTTGGTTCTCTTGTGTTGAACTGGGTTCTTTGCTATGTTGAGAGCACTGGTGTTGTCACATAGAAACGGTACACAGTCAATGTATACTCCAAAGTCCTCCAATTGTTATGTGATCCACAGTAGCTGAGCACAACATGAAGCTACAGCAACATATTCCGCTTCAGCTGTTGAGATATCTACTAAGTTTTGCTTCCTTGTATCCCATGAGATTAGACACGATCCTAGGAAATGAGCCATTCCAGATGTGCTTTTCCTTTCCACCAGGTAACCTGTATAGTCAGCATCAACATAACCAATGATATTGAAATTGTCACCTGAGGGGTAATACAAAACTAGGTCCTGTGTGCCCTTGAGATATCTCAGAATTCTCTTAGCAACCTTCAGGTGAGATTCCTTTGGATTTGATTGGAACCTTGCACACAGACCCACACTAAACACAATATCTGGCCTGCTGGCAGTAAGATAGAGCAGAGATCTAATGATTCCTCGATACATCATTTGGTTCACATGTGACCCAGATTCATCCATGTCCAACTTGGTGGCAGTAGCAATGAGGGTATCAATCACTTTTGATGCTTCTATATCAAACCTCTTCAGAAGTTCCTTGATGTATTTCTGCTGACTGATACATGTTCCCTTTGTGGACTGTTTTACTTGAAGGCCCAAAAAGAAGTTCAGTTCCCCCATCATACTCATTTCAAACTCACTTCCCATGAATTAAGCAAATTCTTCACACAATGAATCTGCCTTTTCCCCAAATATGATATCATCCACATATACCTGAACGATGAACAAGTTCCTTCCCCTTTTCTTCAAGAACAGAGTATTGTCAATTTTTCCTCTAGTGAATCCATTTTCCAGGAGAAATTTAGATAGCCTTTCATACCAGGCTCGAGGGGCCTACTTCAATCCGTAGAGTGCCTTATCCAATTTGAATACGTACTCAGGATGTTCATGAAATTCAAAGCCTGGAGGTTGCTTGACATAAACCTCTTCCTTAAGAAAACCATTCAAAAAGGCACTCTTCATATCAATTTGGAACAGGGTGAATTCCATATGGGATGCAAAGGCAACGAGGATCCTAATGGCTTCCATGTGGGCAATTGGGGCAAAGGACTCCTCATAATCAATCCCTTCCTCCTGATTGTAGCCTTGAACAACAAGCCTTGCTTTGTTCCTTGTAGTGTTTCCATGTTCATCCAGCTTATTCCCGAATACCCACCTGGTCCCTATGATGGTTCTGTCTGAGGGTCTAGGTACCAGGTGCCATACCTTGTTTCTTTCAAATTAATGCAGCTTCTCTTGCATAGACATGATCCAGTCTGCATCCTTCAAAGATTCTTCCATATTTTTGGGTTCTATTTGAGATAGGAAGGCTGAGAAGGCTAGGGAATTTATGGTTTTTCATCTTGTCTAGACTCCTGAATCAAGGGGGGTGATTATAATATCAATTGGATGGGAGATTTTGTGTTTCCAATTTGGGACTGGAGTCTGATTGGTAGAAGAACTGGGTAAATTAGAATGGTTTCCCTTCACTCCTCATTCTGCTACCTATGGAGTACTTTGAACTGCATCTACAACTCTTTCTTTAGCTTCAGTGGTAGTGATTTGGGTACCAGGTTCCTCTTGAGAAGTGGAAGAGGAAGTTGTATTTTCTTCACCTACTTCCTTCATCTGACTCATCATATTATCTTTACCATTTGAAACATCGGTGATATCCCTATGAGCCAATAGTGGTTCGTTGTCTTGATCGTCCATGTTTCCCTCCTTTCCAGATGGAGGTGTCTCATTGAACATCACATGAACACTTTCTTCCACGCATTGTGTCCTCTTGTTGTAGACTTTGTAAGCTTTTCTTTGAGAGGAGTATCCCAGAAAGATTCCTTCATCACTTTTTGCATCGAACTTCCCAAGTTGATCCTTTCCATTGTTGAGAACATAGCATTTGCATCCAAAGGTTCTCAAATGATCTAACTTTGGATTTCTTCCATTGAATAACTCATAGGGGGTTTTGTTCAAGAAGGATCTGATCATGCACCTATTCACTAAGTAGCATGCAATGTTTATTTCTTCAGCCTAGAAATTTTTGGCAATTCCACTGTCAATAAGCATTGTTCGTGCCATGTCTTCAAGAGTTCTATTCTTCTTTTCGATGACTCCATTTTGATGTGGAGTCCTTGAAGCTGAGAAGTTGTGAGTAATCCCATTTTCACTGCATAAATCATCAAACTTGGCATTGTCGAATTCTGTCCCATGGTCAGATCTGATGCAGGCTACCTTCAGTTCCATCTTCACATGGATTTTCTTCAAAGGCCAAAAATACTTCAAATGTCTCATCTTTTGTTCTAAGAAACATTGTCCAAGTGAACCATGAGTAGTCATCTACAATCACAAAGATGTATCTCTTTCCATTCCTGCTCGGTACTCTCATAGGACCACATAGATCCATGTGAAGGAGTTCGATGGCTTTGATGTGCTGACATCCTTCTTTGGCGTAAAGGATATTTCACATATTTTCCTCTAGCACATGCATCACACACTCTATGATCCTTGAACTTTGAATTTCGGAGACCACGAACCAGGCCCCTCTGTATCAGTTTATTCAAAGTGAAAAGCTTGCATGCCCCAGTTTTCTATGCCACATATCTGCATCATCATTAACTTCCTTCAGGCAACTCAAATCACCAGCTTGTAGAGACTCAAAATCCGTAACATAGATGTTCTTGTATATTTTGGCTATTAGAACCACTTCACCAGTTACCAAGTTAGTAACTATGCACACTTTAGACAAGAACTCTACTTTGTTCCCTTTATCACAGATTTGAGAGACACTCAGGAGACTGTAATTTAGACCATCCACATAGTACAGATTCTCAATTTAGTGTGAAAGAGACTTCCCAATATTTCCAACACCGAGAATGTACCCCCTTCATTCCATTTTCAAAGGATACATTCCCTCCTTGTAGGGCTTTCAGTGAGAGAAAATCCATGGTGTTCCCAGTCATGTGCTTCGAGCATCCACTGTCCATGATCCATTGTAGGCTGCTTCCTCTCAATTTTCCCTGCACAAGTAAATCAAAGGTTAGATTTAGGAACCCAAACCAGTTTGGGTACCTTGTAGTGAGGAAAAGGGTGAATAAGAGCTTTTCTAGTCCAAGCAGGTAAAGTACTTTTTTTGCGCGTGGCACCTGGTCCCTTCTTAGTAGTCACTTTTTCATCAAAAACTTTGTTTTTCTGAACGGATTGAACTCCGGCTTGGCAATTTTCCTTGAAGTGTCCATTGTTCCCACAGTGGGTACAAAGCCAGTTATCATGTATAGTGACGTACTTGCTATGAGGGTTGTAAGGAATTTTCTCCTTTTGGAACCCTATTCCCTGCCTGTTTCCACCATTATTGAAGTACATGGTAGTAACGGCATCTGAGGACAGGTCCACTTGAGAGATTTCTCAAGATCATTTTTCACTTTCTCCAATTCTGCTTGAAGTTTCCTGTTTTTCTCAAGATCAGCACACAGACTAGCTTTCACATCATTTAATTATTTTTCAAGTTTAATGTGTGCCTCACTAGCTACTTCCTTCCCTTTCTCAATGCTTATAGGCCTATGTTTTGATTTAAGTCCCGCAATTGTTTCCTCTAGGTCTGCAATTACCACAAAAAAATCATCCCTATCTTGCTCATTAGCTGCTATATTTTCTACTAGGGTATTCTTTTCTTTGCTAGGTCTTTCTATGGTTTCATTCAAGTCAACAACCACTACCATAAGGTCATCTATCTCATTTTCTACATTATTGATCTTTCCAGTTAGAGCTTCTTTTTCCTTTTCAATATTATCTATGGTTTCCTTTAAATCAACCACACATACCACCAAGTCATCCCTAGTCTGTTCAGCATCTCCTAACTCTATGGTCAAGGCATCCTTATGATTAACAAGACTATGATATACATCAATTATAATATTAGCTAATGACATCAATTTCTTAGGAGAATAGGATTTCAGATTCATCTAAACATCCCTGAAATTTACCTCATCATTGTCATCTTCATCATCATCATCATCATCATCAGACTGAGCCATCAATGCAAATAGTGAGTCATATTCATTTGCTCCATTTTCCACTGCCATCATGGAGCTGTCTCCAACATCAGTTTCTTCTTCTGATTCACTGGAGAAGTCTCCCCATGCAGCAAGAGCTTGCTTCACAACGTTGTCAGCTGCACTTTTTCTTTTGAAGCATTTGTTAGGAACAGGTTTCCTTTTTTCTACTTTCTCATAGTTATACTTGTAGAGCTCCTGCTTCAAAAGTGCGCAGTCTTTGATGAAGTGTCATGGCTTTCCGCACTTGTGGCAAAGATCATATTTCCTTGGCTTACTGGAGCTACCTCTCTTTGGTATTCCACCATTTCTTCGAACCATTTTTTGAAAGCTTTTGGTGAGATATGCTATATCACTATCTTCCTCACTTGAGTCATTGTTTTCAGCCTTGAGTACATGGTTCTTCTCCTTCTTCGGTTCTCTTCTTTCACTATCTTTCTTTCTCTCCATCTCATATGTCTTCAGATTCCTACCAGCTCATCCATGGTTAAAGTTTGTAGGTATTTGGTTTCAGTAATAGCGTTCACCTTACTCTCCCATGAGCTAGGTAAGACGCTAAGAACCTTCCTTACAAGCTTGTTCCTAGGAATAATCTCTCCAAGTGAATGTAACTCATTTATGATCGAAGTGAATCTTGTGTGCATATCTTGTATTGATTCATCATCCTTCATCCTTAAAAGCTCATGCTTACTAGTGAACATGTCGATCTTGGACTTTTTAACTTGAGTAGTTCCTTCATGTGCCGTTTGTAATGCTTCCCATATCTCCTTGGCAGATTGACAAGCTGAGATTATATTGTATTCATCAGGTCCTATACCATACACCAAGATCTTTTTAGCTCGAAAATTCTTTTCAATAGATTTTCTGTCGATATCGCTGTATTCCTTCCTAGTTTTTGGCACCATCACTCCAGATTCTCCTACCTTCTTCATTGGAACATGTGGACCGTCACAGATGATGTCGCATAGCTCAGAGTCTTCCGCCATTATAAAATCACGCATACGAGTCTTCCACCAGCCATAGTATTGAACATTGAATCTAGGAGGCCTGTAGGTTTATTGTCCTTCCTCGAAGTTTTGTGGAGCAGCCATGAAGATCCTTTCTAGGTGTTAACCTTTTAGAAAGAAACCGCACCGATACCAATTGATAATTTATATGAGTCCACCAAACTGTATAGAGACCTGGTCCTATATCAGTTCCCACAGTGCTAACTACTAAAGCAGTAAGTAAATAAGACACAAGATTTTTATGTGGAAAAATCCCAACTCAAGGGGACAAAAACCACGACCTACACTGGTAGGTTTTCAACTTCACTAACTTTAAATAATCTTGTTACAAGACACTTTGTAATGACTCTATTACAAAGACTTCAATCTCACCAACTTGTAGTATACCTACTACAAGACACTTTGCAACTTACTAATTACAAAGACTTTAACCTATGACTAACTCTAGCCACAACACAAACTCAGTGGGTTTATGTTTTTGAGTTTCCTAAAACAGAGCTTCTAATAAAGCAAGATAGGAATTACAATGAAGAACTAATGCAAGATTACAACTCAACTAAGGACATACATAAACTTATAGTGGAACTGGTCTGTAGTGGAGTTGTACTCTTGTTCTTGAGACACTTGTGACTTCAATGCTGGATCGATTCTTAAATGCTTGAGAGAAAATTACTCAATGTTCAAGTGAGTATGTTGTTGCTATACTACTTTTTATTATACTTGGATGACATCACTAGGATGATGTCCATACTTGGTTGGTGCAAGACTCTTCCCAATGGGAAGTGACTGCTGCACTGTTTCTGCACTGTAGCATGCACAATTGCATGCAGTCACTTTCCAGCTGTAGAGATGACTTTGTACTTCTGTCAGGGAAACTCCAGAGGACCAGGTCCATGAATTGGTTCTTGTGTATCCAAAGTCACACAACTCAAATTAGCTTAAGTCCATTGTTGAAGAATTGTACCAAGTATGCATCAGGTTATTTATCTGGTTCTATACAAGAAGTTTGTTAAACCATCAAAACATAAAACTGTGAAACCTTAAACCCATCACCAGCCTCAGAAGTCTGTTGTCCAAGGACTGGATGTCCAAATCTAGTGGCCTCTCCTCCGCCAAAATGAATACCCATACTATCCGCCTTCCTGATTAAGGCATCTACGACCATGTTGGCCTTGCCCGGATGATAAAGAATAATGATTTCATAATCCATCAGCAACTTAATCCACCTACGCTGCCTCGAATTAAGATCCCTCTACTTGAACAAGTGCTGCAAACTACGGTGGTCTGTATAGACCTCACAAGACACCCCATACAAGTAATGCCTCAAAATCTCAAGAGCATGAACAATCGTTGCCAAATCCAAATCATGCATGGGGTAGTTCTTCTCATGGAACTTCAGCTGACGTGAATCATATACAATAACTCGTCCCTCCTGCATCAATACACATCCTAAGACAACGCGTGAAACGTCGCAATAAACTGTATACATCCCTGAACTGGAAGGCAACACTAGAACTGGTGCTGTGGTCAAAGCTGTCTTGAGCCTCTGGAAGCTCGCCTCACACTCGTAGGACCATCGAAATGGGGCACCCTTATGGGTCAACCTAGTCAGAAGGGCTACAATGGATGAAAATCCCTCCACAAACGACGATAATAACCTGCCAATCCCAAGAAACTCCTGATCTCGATTGTTGAAGTGGGACGTGGCCAACTCTGAACTGCCTCAATCTTCTTGGGATCCACTTTGTGTCACGCCCCAACCTCGGGGAGCAGACGCTCAACCGAGTGAACCCAGTCGATCAATCCTTGCAAGCATATCCTACCCGACTCATTCAAATTCCAAAAGGGGAACACATTACCGTTTATTGACCCGGGGAGAGGTCAGTTATATAAATATACATACATTGCTAGTTCATTCTTCCTTACATAAAATATGTGATAATCAAACTTCCAAGAGTACTTTCCGTTTATGATTAAGTGGAATAGGATTTCAACATACAACTTGATTCGATAACATCCCCGACACCCATACATGACTCACATAAATGTCTACGGAGCCTCTATAGATACAAAATAAAAATGTGGCTATGCCGGCAACAAGGCCCCGACTATACCTCAAAATATAGTAACTTATACAAAATAAGAACAACATATACTATACATGACCTTGGGAAGAAGCGGGGCTCACCAAGATTGCTGTGAAGAGAAAGAGTGAGGGCACCACTATCAGCGATCGGTGCTATCTGCAATAGAACCACCTACATCCATTCAAAGATGTAGAGACCCCGGTAAAAGGGTCATTAGTACCATCGAATAATACTAGTATGCATGAAAAACTCCACTCTAAAATAGAATAAGCAATAAAACAGGTAGGAAAGCAGTCATGGAAATCACATAGCACTTCACAGGAATAGAGAATCACAAGTAGGGGTCACATTGTTTCTTATTTCGTCTTTCCATCCTTTTGATTAATTGTATCTTAATGACAAGTGCCACGATTTATAATGCCACCGTGTCTTTTTACACGGAGTCCTGTCTCGGCCCGACCGGCTAAGCCATCCCAAGTGAGACATAACCACATCCACAATTTATACCAATGTTTCCAGTGTAAATGCCACCATGTGTACATCATGGCGTCTGATCTCGGCCCGATCGGCTAAGCCATCTCACTTGGGACATATCATCTCAATTACTTACTCAGTTCCCATCTCATTTCCATCATTTATCACATAGTCCTTGGCACTTGGACACATTTTATGATTTGAGTTGATTCTCCTTTCCTTCGTTCAATAAAATTATCTTTCATATCGATACGAACCAACATATAACAAGGTGCACACGAAATAGGAGGAGCATGAAAAATCATAATTCACATTTCCAAGTAGCACGGTGAGATGGTAAAACAACTAAAACAGTTAAAAAACGGAAATCTTTCGACTCACACATTAAAACAACCAATTCAAGTAGGATCAGGTAAGGGACTCATACCAAATATTCGGACACCAAAGAGTTGATTCTATGAAGATTAGAGTTATCCATACATACCTCGACTAAGTCTTATCCCTAATTCCTATGATAATTTTCGGAACCCCTTAGCTCTTTCAATCTAAAATAGCACAATAAAATCGTAATTAGGAATCTGGCCATGGTCCTAGCTCACTCGAGTATCATAGTTATCATTACGAATTCACTATAGTCCCATATCTCCCTTTTTAGTGGAAGATTTCCCTTTCCTAGCTTAGGATCACATGCATTCAAGGAAATTACCTTCCCCACACCACATTTACTTGATCATTCATCCCCTCCCCCTCAACTAGATCTCTTAATTTAGAGGATAGAGTATGATTTCTTACCTGTAATTTTAGGGCCTTCTTGAAAATCTTCAATCATGCAATCAAGAATGGTGATGATGAAGGGGTGGGTGACCTCTTCTCACTCTAGAATATCTCTTTCTTACTCTATAATATCAGAAAAATGGTTTAAAATGGTGAGGAAGGTGTTTTATATGGGTCTGGGGTCCCTGTCAAAAATTAAGAAAAGAGGGTGCCCTGACATAGTATGCGACCGCAGAATGAAAATGTGGTCCACAAACTTGCCGCAAAAGTGGCCCCAGCTGGGTGGACCACTGACCGAGTATGCGGCCATTATGCGGCTCGCATAACAGTTATGCGGTCGCATAATGCATCGTATAACAGTTATGCGGTCGCATAATGCACCGCACAATTCCTTCGACAAAAATCCCATGGCGGATCTGCGACCAATATGTGGCCCCGCATATCGATTATGTGATCACATAATTGGCCGCATATTTGGCCTCAAACTAGGCCAGCCCTCTGATCCACTCTGCGACCATTATGCGGTCCACAGAGTGATTATGCGACCGCATAATGGGCCGCAGGCACGCACTTTTTCGCGAACATTTTCTTCTAAGTCCGTAGGGTACTGTTCAATCCAAAAGGTCCGAACCGCGGCGAGCAAGCTCGATGCGAATAATTTTCTATCATTAAATACATATATCTAATATGGGCATCACGAAGTACTAGTTTTCTAGGTAAAATTTTTATGGGGCCTTACACCTTGATACTCTCTCCGGATACCACATGCCCCAAGAATTCCATAGAATCTAGCCAAAACTCACACTTGGAGAACTTGACATACAACTTTTGTTCCCTCAAGGTCTGGAACACTACTCTCAAATGCTGCTCGTGCTCCCTCAAGCTATGTGAGTAGATCAAGATGTCATTAATGAAGACAATGACAAAGGAATCAATATAAGGCCTGAACACTCTGTACATCAAATCCATGAACTCCGTTGGGACATTAGTCAAGCCAAAGGACATCACCAGGAACTCATAATGGCAGTCTTCAGAACATCTGAGTCCCGAATCCTCAACTGGTGGTACCCCGATCTCAAGTCAATCTTAGAAAACACCCTAGCACCCTGCAACTGGTCAAACAAATCATCGATGCGTGGAAACGGGTACTTGTTCTTGATGGTAACTTTGTTCAACTGGCGGTAGTCAGTACACATCCGCATAGTCCCAACTTTCTTCTTTCCAAATAACACTGAAGCACCCCAAGGCGATACACTTGGTCTGATGAACCCCTTAGCTAGCAACTCCTCAAGATGTTCTTTCAATTTTTTCAATTCTTTCGGAGCCATACGGTATGATGGAATAGATATAGGTTGGGTGCCTGGAGCCAAGTCAATACAGAAATCAATATCACGCTCTGACGGTACGCCGGGGAGGTCAAAAGGAAACACATCGGTGAAATCTTGGACTTTTGGAACTGAATCAATCGTCAGAGAATCTGCCTGGTGTCCCGCACATAAGCGAGATAAGCCAAATAACCCTTCTCGACCATACGTCAAGCCTTCAGAAAAGAAACAACCCGACTAGCTGCACTGACTGAGGAAGCTCTCCACTCCAATCTCCGTAACTCAGGCATGGCTAAAGTAACAGTATCGGCATGGAAATCTAGGATGGCATGATAAGGAGATAACCAGTCCATGCCCAGGATGACCTCAAAGTCGGTCGTATCAAGTAACAAGAGGTCTGCTTTGGTAGCGAGCCCATAGAATGTGACCACACAGGACCAATAGACCCAGTCCACAACCACAAAATCACCCACGGGTGGACACATAAACAGGAGTACCCAAGGACTCACGGCAAATATCTAGGAAATGAGCAAACAGAGATGGTACATATGAATAGGTAGACCCTGGATCAAATAATACTGAAGCCTCCCTATCGCAGACGGAGATAATACCTGTGATAACTGCATCTGAGGCCAATGCATCTGGTCTGGCCAGAAAAGCATAAAATTTGGCTGGAGCGCCAGTTGGCTGGCCTCCACCTGACTGAAAAGAATCTAACTTCACTACCCCTGCTTGGCCTCCACCTCTGGGACGACCCCTACCAACCTGTCCTCTACCTCTGGGTGGCCGGACCGCTGGTGCTGAAACCATAGGCTGATGACCCTCTTGCACTTCCTTGCCCCGAAGCCTGGGGAAAAACCTCTTCATGTGACCCGGATTTCCACACTCATAGCAGCCTCTCGGCACCATAGTCTGCTGCCTTGAAGACTGGCCCTGATGGCGGAAATAACCACTGGAGGAACCCTGAATGGATGGGGGACGGTATGAACTCTCTGGCATGGCACTAAAATAGGCGCTGGAAGAACCCTGATGACCAGAATACTCGCCGGAGGAACCTTGAATAGCTGGTGGGCGATAAGAACTCTCCGGCATCGCACTGAAATAAGGCCTCACAGGAGCACCTCGAGGAGTTGGTGGTGTTGCTGAATATGGGGGCCTGCTAGGATGGCCCCTCCCAAACTGACCTCTGCCCCTAGATGGAGCACCTCTAAAATCCCCAGAAAATTGAGTCCTCTTATCCTGCTGTCCTTGCTCTCTACTCTTCAGACGATAGCCCTCAATCCTGCGAGCGATCTCCACTACTAGCTAATAAGGAAACCTCATCTCCACCTCTCGGGCCATGCTGGCCCTAATACCATAGTGCAACTCTGCTACAAACTTCCTCACTCTCTTCGCGTCAGTATGAAGTATCACAAGTGGATGACGAGACAACTCAGAAAACCTCGCCTCGTAGTCAGTCACTGACATCTGACCCTGCTCAAGCTGGTACCGTAACTCTTCCCTCTCGGATGGTGGAATATACCTGTCCAGAAAAAGCTGTGTGAAATGCTCCCAGGTGATGGGAGGAGAATTTGCTGGCCTACCAAGAACATAAGACTGCCACCATCTACTGGCCCTGCCCTCTAGTTGGAAAGTAGTGAAGTCAACCCCATGAGACTCCATTTTCCTCATGTTGTGCAGTCTGTCCATGCACCTATCAATGAAATCCTGAGCATCCTCATGACGCTCGCTCCCAAAGACAGGAAGGTGAAGTCTAGTCCATATGTCTAATAACTTCTGCGGATCACCGTCCCCAGCTGGTTTGGGCTCAGGTGCTACTACTGCAACTGGCCGGGCCTCACCCGTGAGTAGTGTACCCAGAGTTTGATAAACCACAACTGCATGTCCTGGGGCTTGGGCAGTAGGGGTCTATGCTCCCCCTCCCGCCTGAGATGTGGCCGGGTCCGCTGGAAATAAACCAACCTGGGTCATAGTGTCCATGAACCGCATCATATGACCCATGACCTCGTGAAATCCCAACGCTGTCATGAAGTCCACCGGAGCAAGATCTGCTACGGGCACCTCGCCCTGCTCTTCGACGATAGGATCCTCTTCTGGATCCGCTGGTGGTGCAACTATGGAAGCTCTGGGACTCCCTCGTCCCCTTCCTCATGCCGGTGCCCTCCCCCGACCTCTAGCAATGGTGGGAGCAGCTCCTCCTTGGTCTGGAACGTCATTCGTACGCGTCCTCACCATCTGTGAGAGAATAGAAGAATGAAACTTAGTATACCATCAACTGCACAATAGAAGATGAATAAAGAGTAATTTCCTAAAACCCTATAGCCTCCCGAAGATAAATACATACGTCTCCGTACCGATCCGCAAGACTCTATTAGGTTTTCCCATTACTTGTGAGACCAACATGAACCTAGGAAACCCTAAACCTAAAAAAAACCTAAACCAAGAGCTCTGGAGAAAGGCGATTTGAGAAGAGAAAGCTCGAAGCTTTTTGATCACTGCCATGGCGTCGCAGGCAGGCGACCAGCCACCTCCAACGGCTGGTCAGCCCTCCCAAGCACCTCCCATGATCCATAACAACACTACATCAACACCCAAACAACTAGATTACTCGAAAATTTTGAAACCAAACACGATCAATGCAACTGTTCAAGCGAAGCAGTGCACTGTCGAGCCAATTCCCTTACGTCGAGCAGTGTTGTTACAAGGGCAGCCTATGGTGAAGTTTACAAAATCAGAAGTTGACAGAATGAACGTGATCGAAGGTTTACAATATGCCGTAGTTTGCAAATTCTCATATGGATGGCCTGAGCTTAATGAATTACGTCGAATCATCCCTATACAATGTGGAATTAAAGGTGAATGTTCGATTGGATATTTAAGGGATAGACATGTATTGATACGCTTAACATTATGGCAAGATTATATAGATTTTACGTCGAAAAGCGTTTATTACGTAAAAGATAAGCATGGGCATGAATTCCAGTTGAGAACCCTTCTGTACGATTCGAAATTTAAGGT